>JAAGNO010014834.1:21523-68854 GCA_033439905.1 Ceryle rudis
GCAAAATTCACAGGCATGTAGTTGACATGGTAAGCACCATGTTGGTTCTTTGCTGCAAGCCTAAATTGCTTCACCAAACTTTGTTGCCTTTCATTGCAAACTTTCTGCTCAGAAATAACTGGCACGGAAGAGCTTGCTTTGAAACACTGGTTGCTATTCCAGTGCCAGCAGTTTCATCCCTTGCAAATAGTCTTGTACTTTTTGGATACTTGTCTCGAGAGAGGAGGAAAGCAGAAAAAAACCCTTTGCTTTGTAACAGAAAGCAAATTCTCAGTTGGAATAGATCAATATAGGTTATTCAAACAATAAACACATCTGGCTGTTGACTGACTCCAGTAAATAAAAACTCCTTAGACTATCTTACTATGGTTTAAATGTGCCTTATTGTATGGTCTCCTACAAGCTTTAATGTTTCAGATAAAAATTTTGATGATGAGAAAACTACAGTGTAAACAGAGCACTTGGCTATCAGTAAGAATATTGGTTGCTGCACTGCGTGGGGCAAGAGAAACTTCTCTGTAAACACAGAACATACCAAAAGCTGCATTCCTGAATAAAGCCCTAAGTACTTTATGGAAGTACAGCTAGTCAGTACTGCTGAAGTATTTAAGTGCTTAATGATTGCAAATTCAAGGAGCAGTTGTCAACAGCTGAGTCACTGACATGTTCTAAATGACAGACTGTGTCTAGTTTTAACAGCGCACAGAACTCGGTACCACGTACAGTACCACGAGAGCACAGATGGCCTGATTTGTCTCTTTTGAGAGCCTAAATAACCTGGGTAGTTCACATTTGGTACGTTCTCCTCACAGCAAGTATGACTAATTCCATGTCCTGGTCAGATTCACGATGGGCCAAAGCATCCTTAATCGCAAAGTCATCTAATGATGTTCGTAGCCTTAAATGACGCACTTCAACATCTTTCTGAATTTTAAAATGAAAAAGCTGAGAAATTATTACATTGCTTCCTCCAGAGAGTGTCTGTGCTGTTTGAGGATTTTGGTTAAGTCTGTTCGGAAGGATGAGAGGACTGGAATTCTTGGAAGCTGTCCTTCATTACTGGGGAAGCGTGTATTTTGTGACATCTCTGTGATGAGACCTGCAAACGGAAGGTGTTTTTCCTGTTGAGGTTTCGTCTTCTGCTTTTTACCTCTGCTTCTTGAGAGTTCTAAAGATGATTTAAATTGGAATGGTCACTTTAAATATTTCTTTTCTTCTTGAAGGAAGCAGATGTTTGTGATGAGTATGGAAGCGGTAACGTGGCATGTGAACATTATTATCACTGTCCGCTACAGGACAGGGAAGCAGTACACGCAGAAAATACTGACTTTGCCACATGTCAAAGAAGTCTAATACGAAAATGATCTGTAAAAGTTGAATTTACTCCTTAACTTTATGGTATCCACTCAAAGTGCATTAATAGAATTTCAGAGAGATCTAGAAATTACTCAAGATTTACACTGCTGTAGAAATGAAGAGAATTAGTCTTTGGAAGAGAGACTCTTGTTGACCTGTCGTTAGAGCTGCTCCAGTGCAGTTGCATCTCCCTTGTTGTGAAACCAGGATGCGTTAGTAAAGTCAAGCCCCGAGAGTTAGATGCATGAGAAATTTCATGGCCAGTAGATAAAAGGATTCCTTTCTGTAGATGATAAAGAATATATATACACAGCACCCCTCATTTCCATAGGACTTTACTGCATATGGAAGATACTTCTTGCAGTTGCCTAAGGCAGCTAAGTTAGTGGGGGATAAATGATAAAGGGGAGTAGCTGAGAAAGGAGTAATAAAAAGAGATTAAGCATGCATATGCCAGAGTAAGCAACTGAAAATTTATATGAAAGGGCATTTTGGAAACCACATGACCTTGCAACAGAGGAAACAAATCCTAAGTCCACAGAGAAAACTACATACTACTAGAGCAAGCTGTACATTTTAAAACTGTGTTTTTAAAAAATGGTTATTTTGTCACCGTTTGTTCCTTTTCTTAGCGCTCAATTTACATGTCGTAGAATCATCGGGTTCTTTTAGCTGGGACAGACCTTCAATATCAGCAGCATCTATAGATCTGCGACATTCTTATGACAACGTCGTTTCTTTTCATTTTGTTGGAAATTCATTTGTCCAACGGGAAATCTAAGTATGTTTCTGCCAGCTTTCTGTCCCATTCCTGCAAGCAAACGTCAATGGAGATAACGGATGTTTTCTTACTCCAAATGGCTTTGCTGCCATTGTCTTCTGCACTGATGAACGTGAGCTTCCGTTTGGTTTGGAGAAAAAGGAAAAGATAATTTGTCATAGGCTTCCATCAGTGGAAAACTCAGACAGAGTTTTCTCAGAAAGCCACAGGATCCAAGAACCACTGCAGTCTTCAACACCACCTTCTCCTAGTGGAAGCCGCGTGTCTTCAGCTTGCCTTGACTGGTGTAAATAATGCATACTGCACATGTAATATTAACACTTCTACGTACATTTGATGCACTTGTGCATGCGATTTCCCCACAGAAGGAGCAAGCAAGCAAGAAAAGCACATTCATCCTGCTGATTCTAACCTTGAACCTGGAAGGCACTGAAATATGCAGATGAGGGCAGTGTAAGAACCAGAACAGCATAAACTAGAATTGCACTAGCCCAGTCCCTAGAGAAGTGAATCCCTGAGGCAAGGTCAGGCAAGATCAACATTGACCAGGAGGGGAAAAAAAAAATTACCTTTTTCTTAAATCCCTATCTGTACCTTGTCACTGCTATTCAGAGCTATCTCAGACATTTCTACTCCCCAGCATCACGAGTCTACTCAGGGAAAAGAAACAGAACCATTTGTCTCACAGAGTTACAATTTTAGAACCACAACTCGGGTTTTAAGCACCTACTTAAATATGTTGCTCTTCATTAATAAACACACCAAAAAAAAAAAGAAAAAATGACTGAAATCTAACTGAATGAGATTGATAAGCAGACATTTGATACAGTTATGGTCTACTGTTGGACACTGTGTGAGCAAGAAAATAAAAATCTAAATTCCCAAAGAATATTCCTTTTCCTGCTCCAGCAGTTATTCCGTACTATTTTTAACATCTGTTGGTTAAGTTAACAGAAGGAAGAAGCACATTCTTCATTTCAGATCTTATTGGTTAGGTTGCATAGGTGTAATTCCCTTCATCTTTGGGGTTTTTTCTCTTGATGTTTAGTAACTGTATACAGTACACGGTACGTAGCCTGTACTTGTGTGCTGCTCTGTACGCCGTATGTTTTCAGTCTGTTCCTGGCAGCCCCGCTCTCAGAGGCTGATCCTGGTTTCTGTTTTCAAGGAAAGAAGTGAGAGCCCCACCTACAGTACTTCTAAGAAACGTGAAGCTATAACTCTGTGCCTTCTGAAAAACTCCTTTGGAATAATGAAGTTGGAATATCCAAGATCTTGGATTGTTATTCAAATTAAACAGATCTGTAAACAGTTATAATCACGAAGAAGTAAATATCGATGTTTTCATGAACACAGTCTGTGTTTAAAATCCTTTTTAGCAGTCTGTCAGTAGGTCTCAAAAATCAAAACCTGACTTTAAGTCAAATCGGATTTCAGAAGGTATCAAGACAACAGAAACAGATACCCCAGTACTGGACATGGGGTGTATAAACAGATGCAGATGCTGGCATTTATTGTAGCAGTAACTTTTAAAACTTAGAAGATTATATATTGTTTATCTGGACAAGAAGTAAGGCACAAATTACCGGGGAGGAAGATGTTAGATTAAATTATACAAGGGAAAAAATATAAATGCCTAGATGATCTGCAAGTACTCTAATGTTTAGCAGAGGACTTCAGTTCTGAACACAATTTAATCCATTCCCATATCCTTCCTGCCATCTAGCAATTATTTAGATGAATATATTAGAATATTATTAGGTTTGGTCTCAGGTGCTGACCTGACAAACGGTGCACACACAGAGCCATGCACAGTAAGCCAAGGCCACTGCTGAGGTGCGGTCATCAGTGGAGAACTTGAAGATGAAGGGTTCTGTGTATGTGTATGCAAGCTTCTAGGCAGTGCTTGCTGTTCCGTTAAAAATACGTAGGTGGTTCCTATCATTCACCTGGGAGAATTATTGTTATCTACTTTGTCATTTTGGCTACAGTACGCCTAGAGACACAGTATGGTATCATTTAATTTTCTAACACTGGTTCATAAGGGCTTCCCTATTTTTTTTAACTGGGTACTAATGAAAAGGACAAAGAAAGAAAAAAAACCCCAAACTGAACAACCAATCCCTACATAATGAGTGTACTTTAAAGCTTTCAATGTGGTTGCTATCCTGAGAGAGAGCTGGCTTGCTCTGAAAAAATGTCCTGTGAGTTAGAAATAATAAAAAGTTAATCTTTCTCCCTATCTCCATGCTCAGCACCCCAGCCTAGATAAGCTGTGTTTCAGGAGAAAACTGGTTTATATTAGCTGAAGGTCAAGGCCGGGGCATCTTCATTGTTTGGTGAGAACTTGCTGTTAAAGAAGATTGCTGTTAAAAGATTCCTTAAGAATCAGCTGGAAAATTCAACTGAAAACAGTTTTATCGTTGCATTAATTTCAAGATAAACTTTTCTTTTGGACTTCATATTGACGTTTCATCACTATTAGACCTGCTGCTATGAACTACCTAGCCTAAAGAACTGTAGGATAAAGCTCCAGGAAATCACATTCACTGACCTTTGAATTAGTCACTACAATGTGAAATGATTCGAACTAGGAAACTTTTTCATTTACATCCCAAGAGATGTAACTCATCCTACTGCGGGGAAGTGTAGAGAACACAACAGTACAGCATGGTAGACCACGAGAAGCTAACCATTGGAGCAGCTGTATCAATGTCCCTGACTCTAACTCATAAACAAAATCTCCCAAAGAAAGCAGCCCCTTTGCCTACAAGAATGTGGGTTTTTTCCACTCAGCTGACTCAGTAAAGTTGTGCTCAGTCGTAGGGACGAGCTATATTCTGCAGAGAAAGGAATGGGAATTCAGGGGATAGTAGGTGGTGCCCACACAGTGAAAAATACCAGAGTTGTACTTTTTTTACTGCTAATTCACTGAGAAATATGCAAGAAAAAATTATGGCTAGTTATTTTTATAAAATGAAGCCACTGGCAGCAATCAGACATGCTCAGAAGATGTTGACCATGCTATGGTTATCGCCGTGATGGTTTTGTAAGAGGACAAAACTACCAGAGGTGAGGACAGCGGGGCAATACGCAGCACTTGCATCTCCAGATCATCTGTACCTCAGATAATTTGTACTGAACCAAAACTAACAGTAAGAAGATGGTAGGATAGAGGAGAAGTTGGGTAGAAAGAAAAAGGCAATTAAACCTCAAGTCTCTACTCTGCCTTCTTCAGATGGAGTTTAAAACTCTGCTATTCCCCCCCGCCTCAGTGATACGCATCACCCAGCTATTGGCTCTTTTGAAAAGGGTCTCTCAATCTCCACTTCGTCTGGACTGTAACCTGGTATGGATGTTGGTGTAGTCAGTGGAGAGGAGGTCACTGGGTTACAGAAATCTTTCAGTCACAGCTACTAAAGCTGATCTCAGAGAGCTCAGCTGTTCTTTTGGTCTAGAACATACCTGGTGGTCTAGACAGAAAAAAAATACTTTACTGATCTCATCACCGTAGCAGTGGAAGATTCTCTGGCTGGAGACAGGATTAGTCCCAGTCTGCCTTATTTATAATAATTCTGTGTATGTATAGTGCTTCAGTGTCAACCTTGTTAATGTTGATAAGTCTGCAAGTCTGTCTGTATTTAAAAAGAAACCAAACCAAAACCAAAAAGGAAGGCTGCCTTTAGTGAGACAAAAATGCTAAAGATTAAAAGAAGGCTCTGGACCTTATTTAACGTCTAGAACAGAACAACATCCTGTGGCATAAAATGCTGATTTCACCGATATCTTCACTGTCGCACTTGTCCTTTTAGGGAATTTACCACGCCTATGCAAAACATTAAAATGACATTCAGATTAGTCAGAGAAGTAAAGAGAACCCAGAAAAGGCAGCCAAAGCTGGAAATGGATTTTGAGCACAGATTTAGAAGTTAAATAGTTGTGGGTGAGGGAAATAGCTTATATAGCTGTCTGCCCTCATCAGCATCAGACAAGCCTAATGGCTGTCAACTGTCACAGGAACATTCCCTATGGAACTGTGTTATATAAATTTTTCTCTTGATTTAGTTAAAAAAGGAGTTTTGCTATAGCATTGCACACTGACATGAACTTTAGCTACAGGCTGTGGCTTACCAATACACTGAGGAAAATATCAGTTACAATTAATTTCTAAAGTTTTGGGTTGCACTCTCTATTTATTTATCTAGCCGTGACTGCTGATTCCAAAGAACTTTCAGGTACCTGTTCCTCCTTTAATTCTGGCCCTGTCCCCAGAAAATGTGGGTCCTGCAGTCCTTTCAGTAATGCTCAAGATCAATTCAGATCTTACTGATAGCAAACTGTTATGCATGATCTGAACCCCGCTTCCAGGTCCTGATGGCAGCCACTCCCCAGCACCTCTCCCAAACCAGAATGCAGCTCTGAGAATCTTCTCCTCGGTGGAGGAACATGCATCTGGTTTGGCAGAACTCGGAATGACTAGCTGCTCTTGATTTTATGGTGGTGGTACTTGCTCTCATCCATGCAGTTTTGCATGAAGGAATCCTTAAAAAGAAAATTTAAAATAAAAAAATAAATCACACACCTTCTTCCCTGAAGTAACGCTAGGAATAGAGACTGTTAGCCACCACCTCCCCCGCGTGCTCTCGCTTCCCTGCTGCAGGCTCAGGATCTCATTTATATGCCATCTGATGCCCTGGATCTTGCATTTTTGGCTGCAAAGTGATAGAGACTTGGTAGGGATGGTTTCACTCGAACCGAGCCTCGTCTACATCTGAGCATAGCCTTTCTCCCCACAGGTTGTAGATGTGGGTTTGAACTTGCTTTGCTTTGTAGAGGGTACTGTACTGACATTTCCCGTTGATTGGCTCAATGCCACCAATATATTTTCAAATGCATCTCAGTTATTTTAAAAATACAGCAGTCATGAGCACAGTCTTGTTGGAACACGTTAGATGTGCTTTCAACTTGACTACTACACTGCCTTCTTTAGGGTACTTCTGCTTTCTTGGGCATGACCGAGGGGGGGGTGTGAAGAGGAACCCCCAGATAGCTTTGAATGTCAGCATTCAAAAGCTGACAAAAGCAAAACTTCAGTGCTCTCAGGGCTTTTCAAATCAAACAAGCTGTTTGTGGGAACCCTGAGAGCAGAGGCTTTGGTTGAGATTCGGGAGCTTTCCTCTGCTTTGCTGCACGGTTCCTAAATCTTTACCTGGCTCCATGAATGTATATATGCTTATACAGTCAGGTAAAAAGGGAAAATGAGTTGTGGGATGGGAAATAATGATTATCACTTTCAGCTTTTGATGATTCAAAGCAATGAAAGGTTAAGTTGAAGGCTTTAACAGGTAACCAGGTCTCTACAGACACAGACAGTCAGCTAGTGGTCGTTGCAAATGAAGGGTCTCTGTCTCTCCTAAGTTTGATAGCTCTTCTGCAGAAAAGCTGGGGTATGAGAAAGAACCTGGACTTGTGTCCCATGGAACCAATGAACTAGAGAAAGTTTATGCGTGCTCTCATCACTGCTAGCTTTTACACTGCATCTCAACACTATTTATGCGCTGCTGCTTTGGGAGATGTTTTGAAGGAGATACAAAGGAAGGTATGTCAATGGCGTTTGTGTAGAAATGTGTCTAAACAAGCTGTAGATGTATGGATATCTCATATGGTAGAGATGAGTAATTTGGGCATATGTGGAAGCATGTGCACCACACACACTTTCCGAGCTTCAAAATATTTTCAGCCTCTAATTATATGGTTTCTGTCAACAAGTTATGTCAGAAATACTAATGTCTGCCAGAGAATGACCAGGCTTGGAAACGTGCCATCTATGTACATGCAAGCATGCAGAGGAACCCTGGGGGTAGAAGTCCTTTGCCGAGGTGAATGGTACTGGTGCAACATTGTGCTCTCTTCTAACTTTGGAAGGCTGATGATTTAAATAAATACCAGCTTCTTGAAATGTGCCCTGCCCCCTGTACACCCCGTAGCTTCGATTAAGTAGACTTTGTAAAAAAGAAATAAGCTTGGACAAGTCTGGCTATAGAATTAGGCACCGATCAGTGCATCGGCCAAGTTGATTTGGGAACTCTGGAACGAGAGAGGGAATGGTGTTTCTGACAGCCACACTAGCCCAGATTTTATCCATTTCTGGCACTGTGAAAGCTGCTACATGTTTAAAATTAACAGAGGATTTTTACAGATCTAAAGCTAAAGCTGAGATAAGTAATTAAGCCAAGTTATCATACAGAAAAATTAACTGTAAGAGATACTTAAAATAACATGCCCTACATATTCTTCAAGTTATTTTAAACATCCATTTTGAGGTAATTAAGCTGTGTCCTTTGGTTGAATATTAGCTTCTAACTTTCTTTTTGTAGTTAAAGTGATGCTTAAAGAAGATTAATTTCTCTTATTTAGAGGACACATATTAAGAAACCGGCTTGGACAAAATACCTTGTCATTGGGAAGTCCTTTTGGATTGAATCAGGAATATTTGGCATCCATAAGCGAACCTTCCTATCCTAAACCACACCTGATTTTGTGGACGTTCAGCAGAAGAACCAAAGCTGCATTTCAGCCATGCTTTGCTGTACGTGTTAAAATATCACTTCGTTACCAAAACTTCCATTAATGGTTTCCAGCTCTGATTACCACTAGTGAAAAGTTTACAGCCGGCGACTTCCCAATTTTATGGCAAAACCATTTTGCTGCCATTTGATGGAAAATGTCGGATATCAACTCAGGCAGGTTGCTACATCAGTAGGATCTGGATGGTCTTTCAGCCGTCACTCTCACAATCCTATTAAAGTGTTGCTACATCTGGTGGCTCGTGCCCTACAGTTCCAGTGTTTAACATCCATACTCCCGGAGTGTTCAGTCGGTGCCAGTAGCTACCGTTAAACAGGGCTGTTGTGTTGCAGTGCAACACTACACACGGCAACGGGATGATTGTGCTGATATCAACCATGCTCAACTTTCTGGCATATTTCTCTAGTGTTCTGGAGTCTTATTTCAGCATTTAGGCTCAACAAGACAATGTTAGATGCAGCTACAGTATTTGTAGAGAACCGGGAAAGCTGAAACGCTACTTATCCATTGTGTGAGTCAGAGAACACACTACACTGGACAGTGCTAGTGAGAACTGCAGTTTTTCCCTAGTACATCTTCCCCTTTGCAGAATATCCTTTTGAGTGTTTCCTTTGATAGCTCTTCGGAGGATTTTTTGTTTTCTAATACAAATACAGAATATCTACCAAAGAGTGCTTTGAAGAACTGTATGAAATAATTCAGAATTAGGAAACACGACTGGTATGTTAACTGAGCACTTCACTGAGGTAATAGAGCCTTGCTTCTTAAATTCACTGATACTTACACGTTGAGTAGCCACTACTGTGGCTATTTTGTTCCTTGTAACTGTGGTAAATCATTTAGTGTTAGCACAAACATCTCTCTACAGTGTTGCCTTGTATCATACGGACAGAGCCTAAAATTCTTGGCAAAGACACTCTTGTGAATGCTCTGCCGTTTGTCTTTGTGATAACAAGCATTTTTCTTTTATCATCTTGCACGATGACCATCCTTCTGGCTCCCAGGGTTAACGTTTGCACCTTTCCACCTGATACAGGACTGCAGTTTGTTTCATTAATGGCCAGTGAATATCATTATCCGCTTACTTTGTTGTCTCCCTATCGTGTTGTGCATTTCAGTAGTCAACAGAAAGGGAGAAGAAGCCTCTCGAGGCATGGCTGTAACACTGCAATCACCACTATCACTGCAGTTTTCTGCGAAGGAAGAACTGTTGTTTTCATTCTTAATGGTTAATCTCTTTTTATGCCAACAACAGGGTCATTCGTGCCGGTCACAGTATAGCAAACAGGTGACTTAATGTGTAAAATGTGGCCGTGATCCACTATTTCTCTGTCTAGGAGCATCCATACATATGGTATCCATTGATTCATTTTGCTTCAAATATAATTGCTAAAATAAAATTGGATTTAGGCAGATCTTAATATTTTTTCATTATGACCGCCACTGGATTTCTCCTCCCGTCTTTTTACCCAGAACGTCCAATCGAAGCTTCACATTCACGTTTCCAACACCAGGACTTCAAATTTCTCTGCCCTGCCTAGCGTGTCAGCTCTTAGCTTTTCTTGCATTCTGCCATCAACTGTGTTTTGGTAATAACATAGTATTTTAATGCCGAGGTCGTCTCCCTCTCCTACCACTGCAAGATGCCAATTAGACAACTCAAAAATATGCTTCTCGCTAGTTTCCTGCTGTGTCCTGCCTTCTGTGCCTTTTTGGTCTGCTCTACTGAAAAGAACAGACTTCTGTATAAACGCAACATCCTTACTGAAAGGGAGCCTAGAATGTGGGCAAGATGGCTTTTAGTCAAGCTGCTAATTAAATTTTTCAGTCCTCAATACACTGAAAGAAAATAATACCCAGTAATCCTCTTTGTATCTGCACCTTACTGTAAGAATTTCACTGTATGGATTCTATATAATATAGATTCACGTAAACCCAAGGCAGCTCAATTCAGTCTCTTCTACAAGAACGTTACCTCTGCTGTGCTTCTGGCCATGGGCATCATCTCAGTCTGCTGTAATGGCCATTAAAGGTTGGGGGGGTACTTCAGCTTTCATCTCTGACCCTGTTCACAGGGTGCAAGACACAAATGAGCTCCATTCCCGTATTGTGAACAGGAGCTTTTCTTCATTCGTGCAATTCATCTTCCCTCATATCTCTTGAACTTTAGAAAGAGTGTCAGGAGCCGTGTGAATTCTGAAATGAGCTTGGTTTTAAGAACTATTCATTATATCTTTGAACTACAGCCAGGAGACCACTCCTCAGAAAACGCACACAATTTATTAGGGCAAGTGTGTACTATAGAGCGAGCTGAACGTGTCTGGATATTCTCTGACAGGTTAGGATAGGACTCAGGAACAAAAACCGTGTCAGTATTTCTTGGAATGATGTGTCCGCTAAACCCCTTAGCTTAACAAGGACTTATGGTAGAGAGAACTTGCAATAGAATTTATTTGCTAGCTTTTTGTTAAGAATGCACAATTTGTTACAACCTCATTCTGATAAAGAATAATTCATATTTACAAAGTATGTTAAGTCAAAGGTTACAGTTGCTCTTTTTACATTGAGCAAAGTTCAAACAAAATAGCAAAATTCCTTTTTTTTTTTCCCCCGTGGATTACACAAACAGGGTGAACTTGGCTAATGTAAAAAAACAAAAGCGCCCTGGAGAAAGATCGTTCCAGAAAATGACCGGCATCTGAGGCATGAAACAAGACCTAAATCTAACCTTTTCTGAGTGCATGATTTGGCTTGAAGATGAAGAACGACAAGTAGAAAAGTCCTAAGCAGGGATAAAAGCTTGCAAGAATTTATTCACTAGAGTAAGAATGGGTTGCAAGTACATAGAGAGTCACTCTCTACCTCAGGGACTGCTTCTGTATTTGCAAGTTGTACAGCTCTGAGAGAGGGTAGGTAGGTAACCATTTGTGAAGTAAATCACAGGCGAGTGATTTCATTGCATGAGGTAAGAGAGGGGGGAGTTCACATCAAGGAATTGGTTAAAAATTAGCTGGTGTGCAAAATGAATTGCTCGCAGAGCCAGGATTTATAAGTGGGTGCTCTGATGACTCTCGCTTTCCACACTGGAGGGAGAAGGAAGTCAGCGACATCCCAAGACCCAATGGAGGGCTTTTAATGGAAAGGGATTCTAGTTTGTTCAGTGTAGACTGGCCCACGTGAATTTTTCTTTGATGAAATATCTGTATTGAGTCAATTCACCCACTCCCTTGGCATAACTCTAATGCAGAGTAACCTTCATATGTAATGAGGATCTGCCCCTAAATTATTTTTCTCCCTTTATGGTATAGACTACTCTTAAAACTAATAGAAACAAGTAAGAAATTCCAGTTCTCTGGAAGTTCAGACAGTGAATTCTAAAAGTTTCTGGGAGCTAGAACACTATAGCCCGAGCTAAAGGAAATTTTCCCTCCTTCCTTAGCAGTAAAGACATATCTGAACCGGATGGTGTTCACAATGATTTTAACGATAGTAAAAATTTACTAATAAAAGAAATGCAAACATAAATAATCATTACGTTAAGATAAATAAAAAACAACAGATGATTGTTATGTGCTCTAAGTAGCAATTATTTTTAGCCACCATTTGAGTTCTGGTCAGTACTACAGCAGTGGTGAAGGTGGAAAGGGGTACACACCTTCCATGTGCTTTGACCTGATTTATATTAGAAGAGCCAACACTTGGAAAACATGTAATTTTGTAATTCTCTGACTGCGTTTTGCCAGGATCCCAGTAGAAATTAATATCCCTGTACAGATGTAAGATTGAGACTATTCTGCTGAAATAATCAAGGGTTGAAACAGTCAGAAAAACCCCCACCACACTAGCACTAGGAAGCTTCACAGATGTAAATAAGTAATAAATATTTGTCTGACGATTCATAAGGTGACACAGAAAACAACCATGGTGTGAGAAACGCCATGAGGTAGTGTCATCCAGTAGACAAACGCAGCAATGGTGAAGGAGCTGTGATGATGGAGGATATTAGCCAGAGACCATTTTAATATGGAGAAAGCCCTCAGTTTAGAAAAAAAAATTACTGTTTAGAAAGGGTAAAGGGCTGGATTCTCCTTCAGTGTATCAGAAGTTCTAATTTTTTGAGTAAATTGCAGCAATGGTCAGTTCTAGCAGTTTTTATAGATGATGTTGCATAAATACTCAGCTGTTACCACTTGCTTTGGCAATAAACTGTTGGTGTCTCACCATAGCACTGTCGCATCGTTATTAGACCTCAAGGGTTGGAGTTTCTGATATCTAGTAATTCAGCTAGCTCCAGTGAACAGGTAAAGCTATGAAGTCATTAATAGAATCAGGGAGGCTTCACCTTAATCTTTCTTGGGTTGTTTGCTTTTGGTTTGTCATTTTGTTGTTTGTTTTTATTATTTGTTGGTTGTTCCTTAATCTTTCCCCTGGAGCACACACTATTGTCACATGACGTGCATCTCTTGACAATATCCCTGCCCTCTCTCAGACTTCACTTCCCTACTCAGCTGCTCTAGTCTTCTGTACATTCTACTTCCTCGAACAGTATAGTGGCCATTCTCTGTACTGCTCGTTGACAACACATCCCTTGGACATTTCTCATGTGGTTTTTTGTTTGTTTGTTTTAAATAAACCCATTATACCTTTTAGCGCTTCCCTAAAATTATGCTTCATTCAATAACCTTTGGGTAGAAATATGGTCAGAAGCTTTTGAAAAGTTAAATAAATGATGTCCAGTTTCACTTCATCCACAAGGATATTGTAAAACTGCTTTCAGCTACGTAATCATGGGAGAGTTTGCCCTACATTTGTTTCCAAAAAATACATGCTAGATGCAAGAATGTCATATTCCATGACTACAGGAATAGTTCCTGTCAGAATCTCCTTAGCTTGCCAGCTTTCATTTATAAATCATGTAGTCTCCTTTGTGCTCTGAAACAACATGCTCCAGTAATTTAGACAGCTAAACAGAACTTTCTGGTGCAGAAATTAAAATAGCAGCGCATTCGCTTCTTGCCGCAGGAAACAAATTCATGTCCTTCCTGAGGCAGCGCAATTGGAAGTTGGATTTATGAGCCCATCCTGAACTCAAACTGACGTTTGCCAAATATTATCCTAAGCTGGGTATGAGTCATGCTTCTAGAGACAATTTATTTCATTGAAATTTAGCACTCTTCAGCCCGAGATGACCAAGGGAGGACTTACTATCAAGGATAGCAATGCCATTTCTGAGGGAGGTTAAGACAGAGACCAGCACTGCATATCCTGGGTCAGAATTTGTTTAAATACACAGCAACTGTTTAGCTGGGAAATAAAATTTATTTTTGTCTTCCAAGGAAAATGGAAGAGCTAATAATTTCCCAATGTTCCAGTTCTTAGAGTCCAACATTCCACTTCAGAGAACTACAACTGTTGCAGATGAAACGATCTGTATTGCTAAGGCCATAGACACCTACAAATAACAAATTATTTCCTGAATTAAATGCAGATTTTGCTGTCAAAGCCCCAGAGCAGCTCATGTTTAAGCATAGGGTATTATACCCTATGCTCATTCTTGCATCATGACTTACTGTGCTTTATTAACTAGTTAAATCTGCAGTTAAAATTAACTTCTCTTGGGAGCTTTCAGTCCATAGCTTTGTTCCTTAGAAAACTGTGGTGATACAGAGGCAGAAAATCACACATTCAGTAGTAGTTGTTGTCACCTAATAGTGGAAGACCAGCCTACACTAATTTATTATTTTTCGTTCAAAATCTCTGTCACAAAAGCCAAGAGGAGAAATATCTGCTGGATGGGGTAGCTGTATCGATGCCGTTCATTGAAGCAAAGTGCAAATTGTCCCTGGAAGAAAATAGCCTTTTTTTTTTTCTTGCTGAGTTTTTCTAAAATTTGTTTCAGTTGCCTTACTGGAATGACCCCTGTTGCTTGTATGGACCTTTTCTGGGAAAGCAGCGTTACTCCATTTATCTGGGGTGCCTGTCTGCAATCTGCACATCATGTGAGAGCTGATGCTAGAAAATATTTTGCTTTTGTTTTAAATGAAAGGGACGGTGACACAGGAGCTGCAGGAGCACTACGGGCAGGGGAGAACATACCTGTTTGAACTTTGTTCTGGAAAAATCTGTCTATACACAAAGATAGTGGTTAATGCCTTGCAGCTTTAGGGCTCGTTCCCTTTGGGTACTGTTGCAGTCAACAGTAAAAACGGAAAGCATTTCTTTGAACACGTTGGCAATCAGAGCTGAAATAGGGGAATTATGCTGTAGCAACTGGTCCTTAACTGGTTTATTCCCAAAGAGTGTCTTGGTTTATATGAAACAGGGTGAGCTCCCAGGAACTTCTGAAGAGCAAGGACACATCCAAGCCCCATCAGAAGTTTTTCCTAGATAAAGATGAAAGAAGAACTACTGGAGGACAAGGATTATTGCTGGGGAATGAAAAAACAAAGGCATTAGGAAAGAGTCGGGTAATCAGATCTTCCTGTCTGTATGTAGCAAACTGACAGCTACAGCTGTTATTGACTGAGCTTCATGCAACTTGTTTGTGCTGCTTTGCCCTTTGCCTAGGTTTCAAAATACTGAATTTTACATTAATGATTCATAATTTGCAGCATCACTGTGAGCTCTAGTTATGTAAGAGAAAAGAAAGGATATTACAAGCTAAGACACAGAGGGCTCTTAAAGCTGTATGAGGATTTGGACGGCATCCAATCGTAGCTGACTCCCTGTAATCAGTGATGTCTTTCTCCTTTCCTTTAGGTTTAGGTGTGTTAAAGTAAAAATCAAACACTTTATCCTAGACCCCGTGGAGGTGAGAATAAGATGATTTCTCCCTCAGGCTGAATGTTTTCCTGGGTTCTACAGGAACAGAGTAAGAAATAAATCATGGAGCATCTCCTAATTCAGACTGTAATTCAGTTTTCCACTCAGGCTCTTCAGTAGTGATCTGTCTTGCTGCTTGACACCAGTGTTCTGTTTCTTGGTAATACCATTTGCCTCTTTAAAGGCAATTTCCTTTAAAAAGTAAAGTCATAGTGAAAATTACTCCAACAGTGGAATACATACTTTTAAAAAGAAGAAAGAGTAGATGTTTGTGTTTACAGGGTAGAAAAGGTCTCCATATGTGCATGTGCTAAAGCATCTCTTTGTTTTTAATTAATCTTCCAAAATTCTTAATATAGCTGACTTTGTTATAGAAGCTGCTGGCCTGATGTAACACAGGTCAAGGTGCAAGTTTTCAGTCATTTGCAAAGTGAATATAGATGTAGAGAGTTTATCTCTAACAGGCTGGAACAGGCTGCCCAGGGGGATTGTGGAGTCCCCTTCTCTGGGGACGTTCAAAACCCGCCTGGACACGTTCCTGTGTGACCTGATCTAGGTGACCCTGCTCTGGCAGGGGGGTTGGACTAGATGATCTTTCTAGGTCCCTTCCAACCCCCAGCATTCTATGATTCTGTGATCTCTAGAGATGTTGACTTTCTGTACGGCTTGAAAAGTTACTTCTAGGAGTCAACTGACACGTCAGATAACCCTGACCAAACACATGCAAATCGTGTTCCTTAGATACTATGAGAACTATATAACTAATGCATATGCTGCCTAATTCAGTTCCCATTCCTGATGAGAACTTCAGAGAGAAACAGAGTATTTATTGTAGGAGTCATAGTAGAGAAATGGTTGAATCATTTTGAATTGTTTATTCCTGACTATGTTAAACTAACTTCAGCTTACAAAAGTTAAAGACAGAGAAATACAGGCGGGGAAGATAGAGAAATACAGGAGGGGATAATGCCTGTTGGAAGCTCAAGAGCCCCTCTGAGGAAACGGAAAGCATGATGCAAAAAATATTTCAGAAATAAGCCAGCAGTATATTTGCTTTCCACGTAACAGTCACCAGCCATCCAGATGAACATCCTTACTGGCAATAAACAATTAACCAGTCGGTGCTCTTAAATATCTGCTCAGAAAGACAGACTTTGCATCTTAGTGCTATGAGAAGTATGTATGTTCTGTAGCTACTCTGTGCCACCCCTCTCTGCCTCCCCACAAACAAGTAATTGCTTTCCCCTGCCCTGGTCATTAATTTTCCACCTACCATGCCACCAAATTAGTGATTTTGCCCTTCATCCTCAATCAAATCAAGCTCTCCTTCAGTTTCCCCATTTTCTGCTCTCTAAGAGCCCCAAATTACATGGTGTCTTTCCCATCAGCTCTTGCCACCACGTGGCTGGAAACGCTCATTTTAACTGCTGAAAAGCAACGGAAATCAGGGTGTTGCTCAACACGATCACAGCGTAACGATAGAACTGCTACATCTTTCTGCTGATCAAAAGCTATTGCTCCACAGAGACCTGAAGAGACAGGCTGTTACTCCTGCTTACTGTTAATTGTTTCTTCAGATAAGACACACCATTTACTTGATGTCGTAGCTGTTCCCTATTACGTGGGGATGCTGGCTTAACAGTTTTATCCTGAAGGGAATTAAACTGTCAAAACATGTCAACACTTGGGTGACACGGCACTAAGTTCTTGAGTTTAGCATAAAATACTGGAAAATCACTTTAAGAACAAAAAATCCAAAAGCCTCTCTTTTGTAGTAATTTATCTATTGCCAAATTAACAGAACAGGGATCAGCAATCGGACTACAAGTGTCCCAGCATATCCTCTTTTGTACTCACGCAGGAAGGGGCCAGAATTCATCCTCATTCTTGCATTTCACCTCAGCTATGACGAAATCCCTCCATCTATTCAGGGTCCGTCGCTTTGTTTCTGGAGGAGCAGGGCAGGTTTGATCTGCCCGTGTGCATGGCTCTGCATGTTTGTGTTTTCATATTTTGTGGTACGAAGTGTTAAGTTAGCTGATGGCTTACATTGTAACTGTGTATTTACTGGGTTTGAGGGTCACTTCAGTTCTCACTGGTGTTACTGGAAGATGTTATTTGAATTTGATGGTTTAATTATGAATTTTTCTTACCATACTAGATTCTATCTACGCACCTAATGTGTCTGACAATTACAGAGGTGATGTTTTCACATTGCACCCGTGTTGAGAACATAAATGTAGGATATACAAAAGCTAGCAGCAGTCCCTACAGAACTGTCAGCTCCACTCAGGTCTGGTAAACATTCAACCTCACGCTTGTTTACAAGTAGCACTTACAGCAAAAGACACTCAGATGACAAGTGGAACTTGAGAAACTCTAATGGCAGAAGTGTGGCAGCTCAGCAATGACTTACGAATCCTCTGTGGAACTGCTGGGGTAGCAAATAAAATGTAAAGTGGTTTATTTTAGATAACCCAGAGTATTCCTTGGGATTTCAGTAATAGTGATACAATCTGCAATCCAGTTGCTTTTCAAAATTTCTGTCTGATACCAGTTTATGAGATCTGCTACTTGTGTGGGTTTTTTATAAATCACTGGTGAGCTCTAGTGCAATTTCACTTGCAGTTTTTCTCGTGTATGATACAATACCATGTAAAAAATATTAATCTGACATTTCAGAGTATTTTATATCAAAGACAGAAAATGTGAGAACTAGAGAATGGATTACAGATAATTATCTCTCCCCTACGTCCCTCCCTCCCCTCCATTTTGTGGTGTTTTGGAGGTTTTTTGTTTGTGGTGTTCTTTTTCTTTTGAAGAGTATTCTTAAACGTACTTTAAAACAAGGAAATGTTCCCTGAGCTCCCAGTCTGCACATTCCAGCTCCATTCCTCGGTTCCTCTGCTTATTATTTTTCCTATACAAGGCTTCAACTTTTTTTTTTTCCTGTCCTCTCTTCCCAGTGGTTATTATCACTCTTTACATATTTTTTTTTTCACATCTTTCTTTGCTTTTTTCCCACGTTGATGATTTTTCTTTTGCTTTTTCCACAGTTCTTTAGAAGTAACTGTGCAAGGTAGTTAGTTTATAATTAAGAGAAGCAAACTAGGAATGGAACAACAATAATAAAGGGATTTCTGTGTGGGTGTCCAGAAAATCATAAAGCAGCACTGTACACTCAAGTGTGTGTCTCACTTCACCTTTTAGTATGACCAAGGGTAAAATAAAACTAGTTCTTATTTCTATTCACTCCTTCAGGAGCAAACCTCTGCCTAAACCAGTCTGAATAAAAATAGTGTGCTCTTGTCACAGTTGCAGCCACTGACACCTGAAAATCATTATAACTTGCTCAAACTTACGGCTCTCATTATGTTACTAGCTAAAGGATTCTCAACTTTTCAACAAAAAAATACCAGCACTCGAGGGCAGTGGTACAGCCCGACTTCTAAACTAGGGCTCTCTTAAAAGCATGGGATAACTGTGATACAAGAAGCCATGTTCCCTTTTGTGGCTTCCCCTCCTTTTTTATTATTTAAAAATAAATTATTCCACTGTTGCAGGTGATAATAGACAGATAATATATGGTCCACGTCCTAAACAATGACTGCGTTTCACTTCCACATTTAGTTGGCTAATGGATTATAAAGTGACAGCTGTGGGCCTGTAGAGCAATTTTTAGACTGCAGAATTGCCCGAATTAATTCCAGTTTGAATTTGAATGTATTACTATTTCTCTTTTTAGGAACAATCTTTAAAATTTTCAGAGAACGAGGAATCCATTGCCAACTGTGATTAATTAGACAGTAAAGAAACTGGCATCAGAATAAGTTTTGCTGCTTGCCTCAATTCTGGATTTGTCTCACTTGCTCTTTGACCATGTCTTACAAGTTTCTCTGCTGCACATAAAAACAAGTTCTAACATTTCCCTTTCCCACAGAAAAGCATAGGAAAGAGATTCATTTTTCAGCCTTCTCTGATCTCAGGCCTAATTTTCTCTATTAGACATGGTAGTCAAGTAATCTTTCCCATAGCCCATCTGGAAGTCCCTCCAGATGGCCAGTTGTGGATACTAGCACCACAGCGAGCATCCAGGAGCTATCACCCCTGCACCAAACACCACAGTGTTTTGTTATCGCTTGGCTTACGTTCAGCATTCCTGTTTGTACATCTAATTAGCACCTCAAACTAAGCAGCACAACCCAACTCATGATCCCTTCTCTGTCCACTATAAGTCTCCCTTCAGAATTTGCTGTCTGAAGAAAAAAAGTCCTATGCTATTTATATGACTGGAGCTCTGATGGCCTATTTTCCACAGCCAAAGATCAATCAAACACCACAGAAAGGTCTGTACCTGAGGGTATGACTTAAAAAGAACAACTCGGAGCAACTCGGTTGGGTGGGCTTTTTTCTGACCAGCATTGACGGGAGTGGTCAGAGGCTTAGCACTCCGTACTCACTCCTGCTGAGGCAAGACCCAGATGGCAGCCGAGCACATCTTGCTTGCAGCGAGTGAGTCTGGCAACCCGACCACCTGTACCTTTAAAGGTACAAGAGTTCTGGCATGCCTTCAAGCGACATACATTTTCAGTGACCGAGGAAACACTCGGACATCTATAAAGTACAGTTATTGTTGGAGTCTTTGCCAGCAAAGAGAGCAAACAGAGCCTTCATCATCCAATTCCTGTAATACTATTTGATTTTGAAGTAGATGGAAATATTGCAATAGAGCATTTGGCCAGATATTGATATTTTCATTTGGACATGGCTTATTTTCTTCTCAGTGACATTGATCACGTTCTGAAATAGAGGACATTTTCATCTACTGTTGCAAATGTTATTTAACTACACCTGTTATCTTGGGATTTTTTAATGCTTTCTATATTTCTATTTCAAAGTGCACAAACAAGAGTTCTCTGTGAGTCTGCTGCAACCAGATTTCTTTCTGGTTTTCCTGTGCTCCAATTCAAAAGGCTATTTATTATAATCTCCCCTTATTTTGGATAAACCACTTGCAAACACCATCAGTGTCATTGGGGGTGAATCAGTCTACAGGGGGCAGTGCCAGGCTGAATGACTTCACCCTCACCCAGAAATTAACTGCAGTTTCCCTGATGCACGGCAGGAAAAAGCTGCCGTGCATTTTTTCCTCTAACCCAATACAAACCTGCATTTAACACCACTGACCAGTAAGATTCACAGTGTTCAACAACTTGGATGGTTTTTCTATGAAGCTCCCTCTCTTGGGTGCCTGTTTAGAAACAGTAGTAATTTTCTGTCTGAGAGCACCAAGTACGACCTGCTTTCCCTTGAACAATTATTTACATTGCAGATCATCTAGAAAATATTTTCCAGTATTTTTATGTAAGACTGTGCCAGCCAATCCTCCAATTCAATAACGTTCATGTGAAACTGGGATAAACTTTCCATCATTATGCCAGTCATCTATTAAAAACAAACAAAACAACACCAGACAGTGACAACAATATCAACTGAGGTACATGACTTCTACTAGTCATTTCTTTACTAAATCATGATGTCAGAACAAAGCAAAACTATCTGAAACTCAACTAAAAAGAAGCCCTGGAGACTTCAGAGATCCTTTCTTGTTCCTGCTTTAGTCCCGGGGATATGTTCCCCCGGAGCAGGTGGGAGCAGAACAGCGTGCAGTGTAACTGCAGCGTGTGGGTGTGGGAAGTGCACGTTCTCCCAAGCGATGCTGTATTACCTCTTCCTCCCACAGAAGCACCATTATTGAACTGACTGAGAAGAGAAAAGGTAGAAAAAGCCTCTCGTGCTCCGATTTGTCACAGGGAGAAGCAGGAGAACTCATAGAAGTGACGTGGAGGTCGCTGCTCTGCAGCTTCCACATTTATATGTTGGGCAGGCAAAGGACCTTGCTAGATTTGTACCAAGTACAGCCTGCAAATGTACTTCAGAAAGGTTTGTGAAACCTTTCTTGGCTCAGAGATTTAGGATGGTTTCTGAAAGAAATGCGATTCTCTTGTCCTCCGAGGTCCCCTCTCATCTTTTCCTGCCCCAACAAAACTGAGGTAGCAAAGTACAAAAATCCCTCTAGTGCCTCACTGAGGGAAACGCTCTAGAGCGAGTTCGGACCTCAAATCCTACTGACCTCACGGGGAAGAGATAGTCTGCTTCTTCCTGCACCACTGGTAAAGATTGTATCAGTTCGGATAACAGTACGCTTAATGTGTCCTGGGTATTGCACGTGCTCCTAGGGGCATGTTTAATAAAATTATATTTCTACAAAGCATAGGCCTAGTCTAAAATTTAACTGAGCCATCCATAAAGATACCTGCAGATTATAGTTGCAAAGAACAACATTTCGAAGCAAGTACGGATTTGTTTTCAGTGGGGAAAGCAACCTATTGATTTAAGCATGGTCTGCGAAAAAGACGAGTTTTACTGCTGTTTGGCCTTTGTGAATAAGATTGTTTGAGTATCTTTTCTGTTTTATTCAAGCCTCCAATAATTATCAGAGGATTTCACTTTAAAACGTTTAGCAATTCAATGAAGTACAGAATTCACACGGTTACTTAGTTTCTTTCAGAAATAAATTTCTCTCTGAAAGCCACCTTGCCTTCCTGTGGCTCAGGGTGTTACAATTCCTGTTTTGTGAGGGGAAAACTGAGTCTATGTGCAGGGTTCAAAGCACTGGTTTTCTCTGGGTTACAATATAGGCTTTCATTACAAAGCCCAGATTTTTCAGAGTACTGAAGCACAGCTGGTGTTCTTTGAACGGGGGAAGTTGATGTTTCAAATTCTTGGAACTCTCAGAACGTTTTGAGATTGATCATGTGGGTTTTTTTTCCACGGTAAACTGGATTATTCAGAGGAATGCTGCTAATGAGAAAGCAAGCCTGTCATCTCTGCAAGCGTGGTGTGACCTAGAGAGTAACAATCAGACACAACCTGATTACACTTTACTGGATTTTATGCGTACACATGCCCACAAACATCATACTGTATGACATGTCTTCCCTAGCACGCCTAATGAAACACGTCCTTTTTTTGTTGGGAAGCAACAGAAGCATAACCCCACAGTTCCTCAGAGACAGACCAGTGCAGAAGAATCTAGAGACCAGACCAATATTCTTTTCTCATTAACAAGGGAACTCCAGAGCTGCTCTCTGTGCGTGGATAATAAATTGCCCAACAGCTTAAGTTAAGACCTGCTCTTTCATAAGCACCAGTTTTGACACGAGTTAAGATGTAATAATAGGTGAACACAAACAAATTTCTGCTTTATAAATAAAAAAATAATAATGCTTTGAGTTTTGATTAAAACTGAATGGCAAAAGAACTGCTTAAGAAGAGATAAATACCTGCCCAGACAGATGGACAACTGCGGTGCATCACAAGGTGAACTTCTGAGTGGTCCTCTGGGTCAGAGCCAGAAAATCCATTTCAAGAGCCAGTCAGGAAACTCCACATGCTGATAACCACAGTAGGCTCATCGAGGACAGAAAGGAACTCTAGGGCTGAGCTAAGCATAAAGCTAAATATTAAGATCCTAAATCTTTAAAGGACTAATACCAATTAAGATTTGAGCACCTGGACAAGTGTTGAGAGTTGGGCTTGTTGGCGGCAAGCTTTCTACAAGGGTTGCCTCTCTCGCATGTACTCTGCCTTCCCACAAGCCTCCCTTTTCTTCCCATCACACAGACCCAGTTTAGAGAATCCTCCCTTATCTCTTCGATGTACTTTCTCTCTTTTTGAATGATTTCTGACATCTGCCACTCGGAATAATTATTCTTGGGCATATATTTGCCTCTGAGTTTATCTTGAGGCTCTGATAGAAAAATCTATAAAAAAGCAAATTTCATTACCAGAACAGCTTAAGTACTGTAGGAATACAGGGGTGGTCATAAGGCATAATGAAAAGAATGATACTGATTTTGCAATGGTGGGTGTTAGACAAGTAATTCAGTACCTCTCTAAAATGAACTCATTAAACAACTTCATGTCTAGAAATATGAACTTCTGCAGCAAAGTTCCTAGCAGGGTTTGAACTACTCTCTCCATGGCTTTCCCCTGCCTGTTATTTTTACCATGAGACAGGCAGATACTGGCAAGACATCTGAAAAGGGGCTCAGCAGTCTTGGACTTGAAAGAGCAAGCTCCTTGAAGTTCACAGGGTCGCAATTGCTGGTGTAATGCTTTTTGCCCTGGGGTTCATTCTGCATCCTAAAACATATTGCACCGAAGACAGAGATCGGCTGAAAATAGCGATCCATTACTTGCTTGCTCCTGTAACTTGAGGTTACAGTATTTCCTTTTTCCCTACTAACGTACCTGGCTTCTATTCAAGAAATAATAAGAAAAAAAACCAGAGCAGCGGTAATAAAATGTTGAATTTTCTTTGCAAAGAAAACCTCAATAAATTTTGACCTAAATGAATGAAGCTTAATAAATAAGAGAAAAAAACCAAACCCACTGTCAAGCATGTCGCCTGGCCATTAAAATAACCTATCAGACAGAGCTGAGAAAAAAAAAATGGGAGAATCAGAATTCAGGCAAAGGATAGAATAAATGAAAAAAGGTGTAAAATAATGAGAAAATTATCATTTTCCATTTTAAAGGAGGTTTGCTTTCCCGATTTTACAAATTCATCCCTGAGCCAATACGCTTTCTGCTAGAGCAAGGAAAGCTTTCTTTTCTGTGTAATACAGGACTTTCAAAAACACTTTTCCCTAAGAATTTTACTCAACTACTTGAAGTCGTACACATATCTATGTCACGAAAACAGGTTTCGGACAGTTAAGAACTTCTGAAAATTCTTCACTTGCAGATTAGATATTTAATTATGCTAATCTCTGAAAAGAAGGGACAATAAATTAATCACATTTGTTCTCCTCACTGCCCATTTTTTCATCCAATGGTTGAAACACTAATATGAATTACTAGTTTTACTTTCTGCTTTGAAGCTTTGTTCTCTGAGAGCAAGTCGATTTTACTGTAGCTTGTCTTTCTGACAAGCTATTAAAATAGGCAAAATAGTTCACAAAATCAGTTTGGTATTCAGTCAAAATTAAAATGATTCATACCTAGAGTGATGGACAGCACACAGCAAAGTAGAAGGGTTCCTATCAAGAAGGCTTGGGGCGAGAATTCGTGTTAGACATTGATGTTCAGCCAAGTAGTAAGTGCCTGACTTCCAACTCTCTCTCTTTTTTCCTTAACTAGTTTGACGCAGACAGAGACGAGGAAGAAGTGTTCTTTGACATAAGTTCGGCAGTTGACAATAAACTATTTGCAAACAAAGAGGCTGCAGCAGGTGAGTTAACGTAAGATTTAAAGACCAATGTTTTTTATGCCGCATTTGACATCGCTGGGATGCCTCTCTCACATTCCTTGGGTACAGAAGGATGTGCTAAGCTAAGGCTTGACCAACCTCAAGCATTTGCATAACCAAAGACAAAATAAATTCTCTTTACATTTAGAAACTTCATACAACAACTCACCTCACATCTTGTTTATCTACAAGCTCACCCTAAAATACTAAGGATTTTACTTAGTGAAACACTGATATTTTAAACATATTTTTTAATAATAAAAAAAATAAAATAAACAAATACTAAGTTCACTAAACAACTCTATTATCAGAAAGACTTTGTCAGCTGAATGATTCCAGCTGTCAGCTGTTTCAGTTCCAGGCGATACCTCAGTGTTAACCAGAACACCAGTCCTGTGAGATCAATGGTCATACTTCCTCCCTCAGAACTGGTACCAATTTAATTCTGAAACCTGGCCTGACCATAACTCAGGCATTTAGGGGGTGCTGTGTGTGTATTTATTTATATATTTATGGCTTGTGGTTACAAAGGCTTGAATTTCTTCAAAAGAAAAAGCATTTGAGGGACAAAGGACTGTAAAATAACTGAAGTTAAAAAAGATTAAAACCACTGAAAATCTGTCAGAAATATTTTGCTTGAGAGGAACAGGAAAATGTTCCTTTGTAACTTCACAACTTTTTCTTTTTACAGATGGCATCCCTAGCTGTCTTCCATATAGACCATGATGGTTATGTAGGTAGATGAGGTGATAAATCATAGAATCATTCAGGTTGGAAAAGACCCTTGGGATCATCAAGTCCAACCATTAACCCTACTCTACAGATGTCTTGTGAAACACCACACACACACACAAAAAATAGAAAATTCTAGGTGAACTATGGTCCTGTAAAATTTACTAGCTTTATTAAAACCACAATTAGCTATGTAGAGAAAACTGTCTATGTGATCTGTCCTCTGTCTGAGGGAAGACTCGTCTGCCATAAATTGACAGAGAGGGTAGCTTCAGTCATCTGTAATCAGGAGCAACCATCTGGGACTGCCAAGGAAGGAACTGGTGAAGCACAGTGAAGTCCAGTAGCACCAATATGCCTATGACCTCTTTCTAACAAAGGGGGGTGTGACATTTTCTGACTAGCAGGCTATTTGCAAAGAGCAGTGCTTCCGACAGAAAGACTGGGACGTATGGTGAAGGTTGGTAAGGGGGTTCCAAGCTAGCAAGCCTACACACCCCACCCATAAGGCTATTTTGGTAATGTCCGAAGTGAGCTAGAGAAGGATATCAAGGTGGGGGTGATCAGGGCTGGATGGGGGTTGGAGAATGATAAAAAGTGCATTAGCTAAACAGACGTTTCTAGTGGTCAGCGTCCAGATAAGAGGCACACAAGAATAATGACCACTAGCTTTCTTGGTCAAGGAGCACACTTAGTTTTTCTGTGCTTTGTCTTATTCATAGAGACAAGAGATTGATTCGAAACCTAGAATGGCACTCCCCCCGTAGAGCTTATATTTATTTGTTATGATTACTTGTGGATTCCCTAATCAAAATGAGCTAAGTACTGAATAGCAAGAGGAGGGAAGAAGTGGCGTAAAGGTGCTAGCCCTGACTGACAGCAGCTAAACACTCTGCACAATTGTTTGTGATTCTGAGTTCCAGTCGGTTCCTTGAAAGTCTGATCTACTTAATGAATTCCTCACCAAAATAATGGGAGGGGTAAGAGCATTATCAAAAGCCATGCTGCAATCATCTAACTGGTGCCTAACCTAAGCACCAATAACAGTAAGGAGTTTTGAAGTAGGATTTCTAGAGATCCTGAGACAAGGTATTTAAGTTCTACAGGTCACAATTCCAGCATTGCCTTCATCTCATTTTGTCTTTTAATCTTTTAGTTATATGGCAATATATTTTGGTTCCTGGTGGTTAATGTAAGCATAATATTTCTAATATTTTCATGCCTCCACATGAATCAAATTCAGAAGTTATACCTGTAAAATCAATTTGTAATCAACTGCTGAAAGAAATAACTGAATCTAGATTAAAATACAGTTTTCTCTGTTGCTTTCTACAACATATTAGGACTGTTGCTAAGAGCAACAACCTGTCACGAAACTCAGTGTAAGGATGCAATAAAATTTGTATTAGATGCTTCTTACTGAGAACAAAATTAAAATGTAATCTTTCTAATGCTAATCAGTCCTTCAGTAAATGATTTCCATTATATTTCACTTGAAATTTATCTTCTAAGTATTTGTTTTGCCCAAGTGTTTGTAGGTTCATACAACACGTATTAGTTGAATTGGTAGACGGTGCTTCAGAGCACGTTCCATAACATAAGACGACATTTTTATTTTATTGAGCTTAAACATGCTGTTAGCAGAAGCAATGTATTGTACAGGATAGTCTTAGGTTAATTTTATGACAGTGTTGAAAGATGCAAATACTATAGTGGTAAAATAGGAGTATGGGCATATTTGAGCCAATGAACCATACTGAACAGAATGGCTACCAGGGTTTTACAGAAGTAATAGATTTAAGCAAGGCTTGGAAATACATTAGTTGATTTGCCAAAATACAAGTGGTCCAAGGAGCAGGCTTAATTAACTTGCACGATGAGGTATAGCTACCTCGTTATGGGAAGATCAATCAATTGCAGATAAATTTAGACTGAACCGTATAATTTAGTTTCATTGTATAAATTAATTCAGTGAATTGTGAAGAAGCAGTGCTTGACAGATGCATTCATGGAAGCTTAAGGATGAACTCGCTTCCAGAAACATGCCACACACAGAGGCTCAGAACACAGAAGTGTTTGATAGGACCAGAGCCATTTATGGCCGTGATGCCCCTGGTGCTGGTGTGGCAGGAGTCACACCCTGGCCCATAACAACCATACCCTCTCAACTTTCCATCATCGAGCCTGTGCAGTTCGGCTTGGTAGCAACAAAGAATACATAAAATACAGCATAAAATTTAAAAGTACAGCTTCATGGTGAAGGGAGTGACTAAGACGAGCCCTGCACCCCTCTGCAGGCCAGGGAGTCCATGCTCCCCGAGTGTCAGACCAGGCGGGGCAGCTCCTGTCAGCACACCCTTGCACAACTGCAGCCACCCATTAATTCAGCTCTGCCCTCAGTGCTGCGTCACTGGACCCTCTTGGCTTCCTAGGGAGACAGGTCTTCATGAATTATGCCTTCAGTGTCAAGATACTCTAGCTCATCTGCTGTTTCTTTCTCCAGCAGCCTGCTCCTGCCTGGAGAGCTGATTATTCAGTTAACAGATTTAATAAAAACTTCCAACCGATTTGGATTTTTATTGTGCTGTACTGTACCTAATCAGATCCTCTCCGTTTTCTCCCCTCTAATGAAAACACAGGGCACATGAAAATGACCTGGGTTCCTTTACCTCCACTTTATACATGCACTGGAGTTGAGGAAGCCTATTTTAAAGTCATAAGAGTACCTTTACAGATCACGTGTGTGCAAGCTATTTCTCCATGGCAGTAGAGCTTTCATGCATTTTCCTCATTTCTTTCAACTGTTGAGTTCCCCTTTTGAAATCAGTACAGTTGCCATAGGTTCATACAAGCTCTCAAAGGCTCTAAGTGAAGAGCGGAGATTATATGGTGGAATAAGGCATCCTTTTAAAAGGAATTAGGAGAGTTCAGACTGTAAGACCTTCCTCCTAATGTTAAACACGGATTTTTTTATAGCCTGGTTCTCCGTGTACCAACTTATCAAAGGAAACACTCAGAAAAGGCAATGAAACTCATGTTCAACTGTTTTGTTGTCAGAGCAGATGCGCAAGCTCCAGACTCATTGAAAGCAGCGGGGCAGGTTTGCTTCCAAATGCTTTAACCAATCCTTCTCCTTCAGCCAACATTTTGTGTTTCTTCTTTCATAGCTGAACGTTGCCACAAGTTTTACATAAAATGTTGCCAATTGAAATTGGGGCTTAAAAAGCCTGCAGTTCTGAGTTACCCCTCGGCTTTAGCCTTGTCAGTAGCTTTGCCTAGCTGCAGGTAGTCCCCTGACTCCCAGTATCTTGCAAAGCGGCTGTCTGGTATGCTGCTGCCGCCACACAGAGCAGCAATTAGTGAGCCTGTTGTCCTCCTCTAGAAGACCTGGTTTAGACTTACTCCAAAACTCCCTCCAACAACAAACTGAGCTGCAGAACGGCAGACTACTCATCATTTATTCATACTGCACCAGGGATATCAAGTACTGCTCCGTGTCCCCTCATTACTTTATCTTGTCCTGGGAGCAGCCGTTTGCCTCCATTCCATTCTGGTAGATTTGTCTTTAGGCAGTTTGAAAGGACAGAGCAGTCTGTATTCTGTTCAGTGATAGATGGTTATGGGTTCTGTCAATTTTCATCGAACCAAGAAAGAAAAGGTACATATTTTCAATTTTTCTGACCTTGAGTATTCCCTAGGAAGAAATTATGCTTCCCAAGGAAACTGGTGTCCTAGTTCAAGAAAAAAAGGCCTTAAGATGCTTGACAATATTAAAACTGTATAACCATTATGGCTTTTATCACTTAAGATACTTTATGCATGAGTATTCATTTTCAGCCTGACCTTTACATTTAAGTTTGCAGCACCGTATTTCATGTTAACATTTCTAGCTAAGGATACATACTGCTCTTCTTAGTTAAGTGACAGTTAATCAAATCCTTGCACACAAGTGGCTTTAAAAGTGATTGATATGTCAAGGTAGGCCGGTGCTGGGGACGACTGCGGCTTAGTTAAATTATATTATCAACAGTGACAATGTCAAGAGCAAGATATCATCTGGGTAAAATACATTTTAAAAGTTAAGACTGTCTCAGCAGTTGTAAATCTATTGAGTTGTGTATATATTTTACAGACAGGTATTTTCAAAAGACCATAAAGTTTAGATGCAGGAGAACACGCTGCATATGTACACGTGACATTCTGTGGTAGCAAGTACTCTTCCTTTTTTTTTTTTTAAAATCAATCTGATACATGAATGTTAGGGGAAAAAAAATCAAACCAAAACAAAAACTAAAAAAGCACAACAAAAACACCAGCAGATGGTAGACCCAAGTCTTTCCTTGGTGTCTTTTACGTAGTCTAAAGAGTTGCATCAAAGATGAATTTGGCATCAACTCTAATATGAATTGCAAACTAAGACACCCGGGAATCATCATCTCTACCAGGCAGTTCGGTTTTAGTCATCATAACACCCAGTTCCTCTCTTCTGTTCTCTCTCTAGATGATGTTTAGTAATAATCTATGTAGGTGGTGAACTATGTAAACTTTAAAAGCAAACAAAAGCAGATAATACGTAAATGCATCTGGCACAAATTGAACTGCAAAATCTGTTACTGATAGTGGTTGTTACAGAGAGCCACCCATACAAACATCCCTAACGGTGAGAAACAACTCCAGGTCAGCAACAGTCTTAAAACTACGTATCCTCAAGGCCAGTGCTTGCAGGAGCATCATACCGAGCAGAGACACCCGTAACCCAGGAAGAAATGAGTTGTATTCTCTTCCTCATCAGTGATCTTGCATCACTGGGGACATGAGGGCACAATCCAAAACACATCTTATACTTCCCCTGGTGTTACCTGTTGCTCCCCACATGGAGATAGTGAAGGTCACAATGACCATCCCTCTACGTGACTTCTTGAAATACCAAGCCCAATTTCTCTTACCCCGTACCTTCAGCAGGTCACCGGAGACTAAGCTCTAAAGCTCAGCCACATCAAGGCTTCTCAGCAACTGAATGTTGCCAACCCAAGTGCAAGAGGCCGCATGACTTGCTGATGTGGCCAGAGGAATACGATGGGGAGAAGAGGCAGAGCCACACTGTCGCTTTGCAAAGGGGTAGGACGGGATAGGAACGGGGACTGCTGATGCTGGAAGCATGCTGCTGTGTTCCTGCATCAATGCTCAGCTGAAGCAATTCACCTTTTAGGATAACCTCTCCTTATTAAGAACTGTGCTAGCTTTTGTGGGTGCTTTGAAGGCTTTGCTAGTGGAATACCATTCACCTGGGAGCTCTGGCACGCCTGGATCCTTCCTTGGAGCACAGTTTTTGCATACATACAGACAACTGGAACTATTATACTGCTCCCTCACAAAAAGTAGAAAGTTCCAATCCATTTCTAAAGTCTGATTTTCTTTCCTATTTTAGGGCCAAATGAACTCGATTGCAGTCTGATTATGGATTCTGGAGATACTGTTTATACAGAATTTGACTTTGATGATCAGGTAATTTTATGCATATATGGCCTCTCTCTAGACAATTTGCTAGCTTATATATACATGCCGTGCTATAAAATTTGTCTGAACAAGGTGGTGGAACTTTAAGAGTACTTAAGCCAAAGGGCTTTCTAAGTGCAACCTAAGTAAATTTGTGACACATGGAGGTTGCCCTCTGGTTATGAGAGAAGAGCGAGTATTGTGGTATTAAAAGCCCATATCTTCCGTTACTGTACATTGCTGAATTTCCTCCACAAATATCAAAACGTTGGCAAATGGCATTGTTGTAACGCACTGGAAGGCTACAGTGTATTTAAGATGAGGAAGTAAAACATCTTTCAAAGAGAGAAGCATGAAAGTACAAAGTGTGAAATTTAACTAAAACCAAACCATTCTCTCCTTGAAAAAGTGTTTTTAAGAATAAAAGAATTGCTTTTAATTAAAAAAATGTTTTTAAAGCTACCTGCCAATCACTCTGCCATACTTAAGGGTGGTGGCTTTATGTGTTTGCTTTCTGCCTTTCACTTTTGCACAACTCCGCTTGCATTTTCTTCCCGAATACCACAAATACCTCTAAATCTGTGAGCAGCTTGGCAAAGAATGCTATCGTGTGTTTCTCTCATCACCGAGCTAAATGCAGTTGCGAGTGTTGTCACCTCTTTGCTTGTTATTCACAAAAGACACCTTTTCTTGTGAAATTTTAAAGCTAGTGACAAAATCGGGACCAACAGAACTGAATTCTCATTTACTATCATCATTTGTTTTATTTCAAAGTATTCAGTGCACGCTTCATCTTCACCTGCAACATGTTACATGTTCTACCTCTATTCGTTTTGGTTACCTTTTGATCCTTTTACTGTTCTTTTTGGCTCAGTTATTTCAGTTCAGCTTTTTTCAAGCACAGAGCTGACCCCTGTCTCCAAATCCCATTTTAAATCCCATTCCTTCATAAATACTTCTACCCCAGGAAATTCAGAAATTTTTCATCATCTTTGTCTTGACTGTATTATATATTTCTTTATTGTAGGGTTTAGGCCTTTATACCCTAATAAAGCAGAATATGTATTTAAGTCATGTGTAGATTATGTCGGTATTAGACTTTGCATCTAAGTGACATTCTAAATATATTTTTTGGCAGAGTATGAACACTAATGAAATCAGGCTCTTGGTTCATAACGTTTGAAATGCTGTTCAAAGAATAAGCACAAGTTTTCTAGTTGCAAAATAAAACTAACAGAAAGAAATATAAACTGTACCGATTTATAATTTCAAACTCTGATTCACTGATGATACATTGCACAGTTCATTAAAGCACCGACTGTACTTTTAAATGACGTTGCATGACGTTCTTACACGAGACAAGAAGACTATAGTGCGACCTTCTTGTCTTTGTCGCTGGCAAATACCCTTTCAGCCAGTTGTGACCGTTAGCTTCTCATTACTTTACCAAACCAACGCGTTGCCATCCTGGCAAGAGTGCAGTTCTGTTATCAAACAGCGAAGGAAAAATTAAGCAAAAACAGTGCTAAGAACTCTTCAGTCAAAGAGGGATATATACACATGAGGTGTCTGACAATGACTCTCTTCAGCTGCAGGCTGGTATGTTTGATACTTAGTAGTGAAATTTAAAAAATATAAATATTTCTATTACTGATGAATATTTTTATAGTCAGTTCATGTAAGATACCATGGACAAGTATAAAGAAAATATAAAGGAGAAACCAACTGGAACCAAAAGCTCTTACCATCTAAATTTAGAATTGGTGCAAGCAAGTGTTATATAGAAAGCAAAGAAGGGAGTGGAGATTACCATGAGGTCGTAATACCATCTAGCCACCCAGTCAAAAAACCCCAAAAGTTAGAAATTACTCTCAGGCAGAAAAGTTCAGTAACTAAATTCAGGAGTGCGGAACTGCTGGCATTCAAAACTTGAGCTCATTTTGACTGGGGCAATGATTTCATAGCTCAGCGATTTACAAATTGCACGAAGCACCAACCTCCTTTACTCAGAGAATCTCAAGTGGAAAAGGAATGCGTGTCTGGATACAAATGTGTCATGCAGTGATGGTATTGCATAGGAAATCTGTCATGAGAATGTGGGGGATGAGAAGGCTGGTTTCTAAGCAACCTTATACAGCTGAGCTGCTAAAACCAGATGGATTTTAGCAGAGTGTCTTGCTAGCCAGTGAACAAGAGGAGCTGGGGGTTAGAGCATTACACCACCTGTACAGAAGACAAAGCCATAGCTGGGGATGAGTATCACTTGGCAGAGCCGAAATGGACATACGCAGACACCTTTGCATTTTCTCATTCTTGGAAAGAGATGGGGAAATCTCCATTGTAAACTAAGCCAACAAAGAATCATAAAATGGTTTGGGTTTCAAGGTACCTTAAAGATCGTCTTGTTCCAACCCTCCTACATAGGCAGGGACACCTCCCACTAGAGCAGGTCAAAGCTCAAAGCCCCATCCAACCTGTTCTTGAACACATCCGGGGGTGGAGCATCCACAGCTTCCTTGGGTAACCCGTTGCAGTGTCTTGCCACCCTCAGAGTGAAGAACTTCTTAATTTCTGATCTAAATCTCCCCCCTTCCAATTTGAAGCCATTACCCCTTGTCCTATCGCTATGAGCCCTTGGGAGAAGTATCAGAGTTCTTCAGATTGTTCCAGAATAACCTCTGTCACTGGCAGGCAGGAGCAAGGAGAATCAGCGTCCAACTACCAATGAAGTCATCATTAGGGGTGCTCCAAAATACAGCAAAGTGCTTCCAGAAACGCTCGGTATCTCTTGTTGAAAGAGCGCAAAGCAACACTAACGCAGGCTAAGATCTGGCTTTCCTGGAGCAGTACGCAGGGGGAACTCAATTAAATATAACTCAGAAAGCTTGAGCTTTGTATTGTCCATTTTATAAACAAATGCTCAATTAAATTCATGTAACTAAATTAAAAGCAAGCTGATTGTTTTCTACCGGCTATGCATGAATGCTTCAAGAACTAGAACACTTGTAATCACCGAGTCCCTACAGCAGTGAAAGGCACTAGGGAAATACTCACTTCAAAAACAAACCAGCCAAACAAAACCAAAACAACACATATCTTTTTTTCCTCCAAATCACTGTTAACTACTTTTTCTGATCTATAGTTGTCGGGTCCTGTATTACAGAAGGAATCATCCAGGTTTTTAGAATGACTACGCAGAATGCGTTCTTCCAAAAAATAAATAATAATAAAAAAGCAGACAGTACCTCTTTTTGAGAATGCCTTGTGGAAGAACCAAAGTTTCATGTGGTAGCAATCTCTGGAGTAATGATTACATTAGTCATGACTTGATGGAAAATAAAAACCACATAAAAGCACAGTAATCTGTTAAATTTCAGATATTCTCACCAATATTAAGACAGCAGGAATATGTTTGGGGCCACTCGTTTTTGGGTGCAACAGCATAGCTTCTAATGAGGGAAAACCTGTGCCTTATAGAATATGCTCAACGTGCAGAACTCTGCTGTGAGTAGTGTCTGGTTTAATAAGGGTTGTCTTTTTCTGCTGGAATGCTCTCAAGTGTGATACAGGTTTGCACTACTTGCTGTGTTCATTTACACGTGCCATTCAATTTCTCATCTTTGCCAGAGAGCCTGTCAATATAATGCTGCTTTCTTCCAGAGATCAGAGAAGTTTTATCTTTAGGAACTGGATTTTTAATTAGGAACCCACCATTTGGCTTATTTCACATGTGTTCAGCCCAAAAGGGAGTATTGAAAAATTGGCATCAGTGAACCCTATCAAAGGGTTTTGGAAGAAAAGAGCATCCAATTATTTTTCTTGTGAAAGCAAGGCTTTCAAGACAACGTTAGTCTGAGGAATATTTACACTAATTAGAGATAAAGTTAAAGCACACAGTCAGATGACTGTGGAGTTAATGCACTCCCGAAACAAGTGCTTACAGAATCCACAACTTGAGAATTCAGCAAACATGAAAATCAGGTATAAAGTAAATAAAGTATATATAAATATTTATATAAGTATTAAAAAATATATATAAACAAAGTAAAAACCTTAAAATATGCTTAGCCTCTTCTAATATTTGGGGTGAGGAGGGGGGAATGAATATATTTTACATCTACACAACATGAAAATGCATTTTTGTGCCTCAGAGGAAGTGACCAGTTGATAACAGGCACTTCCATGTTCCTCCAGTGTCAAACTGCAGCTACTCAGCATTTAGGTAAATGCAATGGCACATGCAAAGGAGAGATTGCCTCTCCCCAAGTTTGTCAAAGACCTAGGAAAAGTAGCTGTAAAAAAGACTGAAAGATAACAAAAGATTTTCTGTTCAGCAGTGACAAGCAATCTATTGCATTAAGAAAATTGTGTAACTCAATCCTTACTGCAAGTGCAGAATGTTTTATAATTAGAAAATGTGACAGCTCACTTGAAAAGCAACAAGCAAAACCAAAATGAAGCAGGGGGAAAAAAGCCCTCAAAGAGACTTACTCTCATTCTAACGAGGGGAAACAAGCTCTTGATTAAAAGTTGTTGCCATGTAGTGACAACTTTCCTTACAGCTCGCTGTCATTTCCCACCCAGAGCACATACAAATCTAGGCTTTCGGGGAGCAGGAGGAAAGCTTTAAGTGAACTGATGAAAAACAGACTCCGCTGCTACCGAGACTGTAACAACATTTCCGGCCTGATTGTCATTGCTTGAAACCTAAATATTCAAGAGACATCATGAAAAGGCCCTGGAAGTCTTTTCAATGCAGAAGCAGAACAAAAATATTCCTAAAACTAATGGGCAACAGCAAATTCAAAAGCTCTGTGGATTAAACCAAAGACCATTTTCCTCCATTTGCTAGGTTTCATATCAGTTGTCATTCTGCTTCGACTCTATTTTCTCTACATCAGATTCAATCCAAGTAATTAATTTAACCCTTCAGACACAATACTCCAGAGGCTGACATTCCAATACGACAAAGAGCAAACTGCATATGTCAATTAGCAGGAGAAATTTTCATTGGGACTTCTAAAGCTACCTTTGAAAATTAGACAGACATTGAATAAGGCAACAAAGGGATCAGATCTTGAATCACAGAATGGTAGGGGTCAGAAGGGACCTCTGGAGATCTGGTCCAACCTCCCTATTAGCACAGGTTCACCTAGCACAGGTTCCTGTGCAGGCTGCACAGGAACACATCCAGCCAGGTTTTGGAAGTCTCTGGAGGAGGAGACTCCACAACAACTCTGGGCAGCCTGTTCCAGGCTCCATCACCCTCACCGGAAAGACGTTTTTCCTTATGTTTAGGTGGAACTTGTGTCCCTGTGTTCCAGTTTGTGCTCATTACCCCTTGTCCTATCCCTGGGCACCTGAAAAGAAACTGGCCCCATCCTCTTGACACCCACCCCTTAGAGATTTCTAAGCATTGATAAGATGGAATGTACTGTCTTAATCATGTGCTTTCTCTTTACTTGAGAACATAAGGGACTTCTGGTGTAACAGCATTTTCATTCACACATGCTGCGCAGCTTTCATCGTTGCAGGCCGTAGTAAAGCAACCAAGAGTATCCAGAGCCATTTGGGCTTTTAATGCTGAACATTGCTGTGCAGTCCATTTCGCTGATAGGCAGCTGTATCAATTTGAATTACAAATTCTCTTTCTACAGGAGAGCTGATTAAAACAGAAGTAGGCAACAGAAAAGAAAATGGACTCTAGGAAACTCAGAGAAGGATTGTGCAACTTTTCCCTCAACCTTTGTTTTTGTTAAAGAGAACAGAAAGATGGAGTCCAATCTAGTGTAAGGATCTGCAAAAAGAGATAATGAATAAGCATCAAGAGAGATGAAAGAGTTGGAGAGGCAAGCCTAACTATAGAGAAAATATGTTTAATAGAAACGTACTGAAGTCAATGAACAATCTGTTCAGTTCAAGTTGCCATGGAAACTATCCTATTAAATGCTTAAAAAAAAATCAGTTCTAGAAACAAAGTACTACAGTTTGCCTGCTACAAAGTGCTCCCTTAATAACCTCAAACCAAGTTTATTTTGGTGCTTCTATATCATTTTGTAAGCTTGAAGCATTATTTCTCTCTCTCAAAATCGCCATTCCACACGGTGGTAAAGGCGGGTGAAAGCAAGCCTACTGCTCTCTCCTCCCCCATCCAATCCATGACAAAGCGGGCAAGAAAGATTGCCACAGACACAACCTGCATTTTTCCTCTGAAATGCCAGAAACAGTTGTTTGCTCCTCCTTTCACAGTGTTATTGTTGGTCTATATAGCAAAGGGGACTAAACCGCCAAGCTTAGTTGGAAGTTTTTGCACCCTCATTTCTTTTCTGATTTTTGAACCAGAAGTTGTTGCCTACAGCTCTGGTGGGGAGTGCAGGGCACCAGGACTCAGTTACAAGGATGGTGAGCTCATGTGAGTTACTGGAGATTTAAACAACAGTGACAGCAGCATTCTTCAAGACGTGCTGCATTTATGCTCCACTGAATACTTCTGCAATAACCTAGAAAGATCTTCGCTGTGGCTTATGGAAGGTGTCTGTAGAAAAAAAGCATTGCAATTTACAGTATCTGACCCTTATTTTCAAGGCAGGGGCACTAGGACAGCATACCCCCTTTCTTCACACCAGCTCGCCCCTCTGCTGGCAAACTGAGGCCTTATCCTTTCATGCACAAAATGCAACTTCACAGATGAATTTACCAGTTCTGCGTTTCACACGTCTACCTTTACGGCCCCGAGAACTTGCATAATTCTTGGGGATTATCAGGCATCCCACGCAGCTGATGCAAATAGGATCCACATCAGAACATTTCATATTGCACCTAAAGCTGCTAAAGAAATGCAAAGGTGTATTTTAAATCCAGTCACCCACCTCCTAGCTTTAGGCACCTTGCTCAGGGCTGCAGCCAGGTTCTGTGCACATAGTCCAGCATCCCTAAAACCCCTACCAAAGCCCTTCCTTAAAAATATTTTTAGCATCAATACCTTTATTTTAAATCCCCGAAGAAGAAAGAGCTTTTTATAAAAGCTCTTAATATTTCTCCATCACTTTCAAAGTACACATTACAGATTTTTATGTTTACATATTAAGCTGCAGTGATTGCGAGGGTGCTGTTTAACTAAATTCCCATTTAGTAAAAGACAGAAATTTACTAAAATACAGAATTGCTCTTCAACTAACTTATTTGTGTTGAAACAGAACAGTAGCTTCTCTGCATACACGGGAAACACTTTAAAGAAATAAAGTAAAAATTCTCTGTGTATTTTCAGGAAACCGTGTTTCCTATTTGATGTCTTTTTACTCCCTATGTATCCCGTGACTGTGCTGTCAACCTGGCCTTAAATACCTGTTGTAAGGAGTGAGAAGTGGCCTACTTTTAGAATTCCTTCACAGTAGTGCACCTCAGATCAGCGGACTGTTTCTTCCCATAGTTAAATTCCTTCTTAACAGAGGAGTTCATTATAAATACTGTAAAAGTCCCATATTGAACGTTACGAAGCATAAATAGGTGTTTTAGCAAACCTAGAATATGCTTGGTCAAATGTAAAGGGGAACGGGACTTTGAGAGCTAAATTTTGAGTACAGATGTCAACTTTTAACAGCAGCAAATCATAGGGTCTGAGGCTACACATTGGTCTTGTTTTTACAACATCCTTCTCTGTGCAGAGATCTTTTTCATTTTGGACATTGAATGGCAACTGGCCTGCAGAAAAGCTTCTCATCAAAAGTTAAAAACCCCACACCCAAATCAACCAAAGCAGAACCAAACCGCTGAAATCTAGCTCTCGGAAGACAGTGTAGCAGTTCAGAGCAAAGAGACTGTGTAGAGCCAACGGTGCGTGATCCGGGGGATCCGTTCGTTAGGACCGTCACTAGCAGTCCAAGAAAAGGAGCTGAGCAGCACCGAGGTGGCTGTTCAGATGCACTGGCAGGGCCCCCGCTCCACTATCCAAGCAGCATAAATACTCCAGACTGAGAACAATCATTTAAGGAGTGATGGCCATTTACAGGAAAGAACAACGCTAAAGGGGAAACAGCGGTAACTTCTGGGAAGAATTTTGTAGGCACGGGGAGCTTTCTCTAAGTAAAGGCCTACTGAAAAGTACCTGAATACTGTATGTGACAGAAGTATTTTTAAACGTGCGATAGATAATAGCGATGCACACATAATGGGTGTCGAGTGCCTCATGTCTTCAGAACACAAAGATATTTAAAAATCAAGCCCCAGCTCTTCTTCAAGTTAGGTGTAATGCTGTACCCTCTAGTCTGGCCTTTTAAACCTCATGTAAAAATTGCAAATGAAGTGTTTGGTTTCCAGAACAATCTTATGCTTCTCTGATCATGCAAAAGGCTGTGACCCTGCTGGGAGGGGTGTTCCAATTGCATAACTTGCTTGGTAAGTTTGCCCTTAAAAGTTAATTTCTTTGAAATTATTTCTAGTGTCTGGAAATCAATATGAAACTAAGTAAAGTTTGCTTTCTTTTTTTTTGTTTAATCATCGCATGTATTTTTGTTATTAAAAAAGCTACAGAACTTAACAAGAGACTCAACCCCCACACTCTATAGTAAACATCTGTCAGCATTTTGTAGATGTTATTACAAATACCGATGTATATTTTTTTTGCACTTCCTAGTTGTCTGCACTCCAAGCAAAGCAAAAGCGCGTCAAGTAACTGTTGTCATCTTAATTACTATTAGTCCCTTTTGACACAAACAACTCCATTCTGCTGAGCACTATGAACTCCGTAAGATAAGCCTTTTGGGCCAAAAAAAGCTTGAAGTCAGTGTGGATGCTTTCAAACTGTATCTTATTTACACCTGCTGATTAGCTGTGGAGCAGAGGAGGTCAGAGCATAGCCACCCCTGCGTTCCAGAGGCATACGTTAACACTCGGCTTGCAGAACGCGGTGGAGCCTCAAAAAGTCATTTGAGTCATAAAGCAGTTTCAATGGCAAGCAGTGGTATGGTTGATAAAATCCATTCCCAGGGACCATTGTCCCTGCCTAAAACCTGCAGCTAACCCAGCATATCTCATAAATGCCAAGCATTTACAGAAAGAAAACAGGAATTTAGAAGACAAATTCCACAGCTGAGCTCTGACTAGCCCAAATTTCTTCTGATGCTTAACTTCGCCTAGTTTCAGCTTGCTCAGGGTCTTTATGTTTTGCAGTATACGTAAGGACACCACTCGGGGACCTCTACGTTTGTGTAACTAGAGGCTGCATACATCTAATCTGAACGACCATCCTCTGTGATTAGGTGTATCCCTATTAAATCCAGTTGCAAGCATGTCAAACTCTAAAACCATACAGATTGTGACAGACTGGACTGTGCTGAAGCAGACAAATTGTATATCCAGATGGTGCTCAAAAGACATCTCATACTGCTTTCTGATTCTCTAAGCTATTCTTCATCAGTGAAAGAGCTTATTTAGTTAAGAGCTAAAGTTGATTTTAAGGGTACTAGATGTAGAAGCATCATCTGCAGACATCTGAAATTTCATTCAATATTAAATTCTTACTCCTTAATAAAGTAAATAAACCACAGCCTGAAGAGGTGAAACTAGAAATTTAAGTCCTAAACCTAGTTCTGCTTCTATATATAACTGTGTTTACCTTGACAAGCCACCTCATATCTCTGCTGAGATGGAAATAATGCTCTTACCTCTATTCCCAAAGGAAATACAGAGAAGATTTACATGGAACTGTAGTGTTCTTTCAAGAAATAAAATGCTACAGGGGTACGAGTGTTTTGCATACCTAACACCAGCAAAGGGAGGTTTCGATAACTGCAGTGTGCTGAGAAATTGCTGGTTATATGCCTGCATTCCCGTCGAGGGGAGACTGATGAGATTGCCTTCATAAAGCTACATAATCACTTCTTGCCCGTGCTCTCTACTGTATACATTATGGCATTCCAAGTTAAAGTTATGCTTGCCTATGCTTGGTTTTTTCTTCCATGTTAAGTTCAATTCTTAAATATATTTAGGCAGAGAAACAAGTGCTTTCTGTTTAACTGATTTGTGCCTGATATGTTCCTTTGAATATTTACATTCTCAAATTCAAACTTGAAAATGGAGCGTAATTTTAGGCAACAATCACACTGTATTTTAAATTCAGTCTCTCTTCTCTTCTCAATCCGTGATTATTTATCCTCCTCGGTAAAATTCTAGGAGGAACTCTTGTTGTACCTGTTAGAAATCTGAATAAAATGTATGAGGTGCTTTTCACCACTATTTTCAAGAAGCATTCAAGCACCAATTTCTTTTCCATGTTACAAAAAATTCCACTGAGGACTGGAGCAGAGGTTGTTAATGGTAACAGAGCAGCTCTCATTTCATCAGGTAATAAACATTCAAAAAAGCTGTTGCTAAATCCTGATGAAAAATGTCCCTTCACTAGATAAAAAAAAAAAAAAAATCGCTTTTTTTTAAAAAGTGATATGACTTAGGACTCTTAAGTCATTAGTAGCAAAACTCAAAGAGCTGGAGATCTCTGTATCATTTCCTTATTATTTGCTGTGACTTACTGTCAGGGGTTTTTTATTATGGAAGTTACTTCACAACCTAGCAACGACAGGCAGCAACTTAAACTCATTAACCTATGCAGTACCTACTACTAGTCAGGTATTTACTAATAATGAGTTAAATGACAAGAAGTCAGAATTCAGTCAGGAGCCTGCGCTTTCCAAATCTAAAGGCCAATGTCAGATAAGAGATTCTTTACAGGTAGCACACTTCTTTATTTAGCAATCATTTGCATGTGCTGTTGATAATGTTTAAGCAGTTAGATGGTCAGCTCTGCCCCAGTAAGTGATATGTTTCCAGATAACATTGGTAGATACAATCTGGCTCCAAAGACATCTGAATTCACAGCCTACCCTTCAGAGCTTATTACACGCAAGATTATCATCTTCCTCACCTTGCTTTCTACTAAATGGAAACAGCTATACCGGGAATAGAGACTGTCCTCCTGCTAAATCACCGTGTTCCTGGTGGCAATACAGTGCAAGGTGCTGTGAGCAATCTCGTAATTGGTGGGACTTTTCCTTATGTGGTCCAACAGTTATTTTCCAGAGCACTTTGGTAAGCAGGCAGCACAGTACTTTCAGGCTGATGCAAGTTCAGCCATTCACAGTTTAGACACCTCCTTGCTAGAAAGACACAATCAGCAATAGCTGTTGTTAAATGTAAGCATGAGGTGACCGGCATTAACAAGGATGCCAGTCTCTGCCGCTCCCTGCAAGGCAGGGATGCAAACTGAATAGCAAATCTAGCTCCTTACCCAGATCAGCAGAAAAAACGGTTGTACTTCGGAGGAGATTGGAAGGAAAGGGGTGAAGGGAAGTGGTTCTAAGTCAGGTTTAAGTATGGAATAGTGAAAACTACTTATAAATACCTTGTCATCAAAGACAAATTGTAGCTCAACTGTTCTAATTTGTTCCTCCTAACTTTTTTACAGGTCCCAGGCTTTCAGGACCTCTTTCCACCCTAGTTGGGTGCTTTTCAATTCTGTCTGGAAAAAAAAAAGGTTTTATGGAATAACTTATTCTCTGAAATATGGGAAAGCTTATTTTATCATGCGAGTTCAGCAGGGCTGATGGTCTCTCTTACATCCAGAGAGTTGTCTCACAGAATTATGAAACAGATGCCCTTTGGAGGAAAAAAAAAATAGAAGCAGCCAATAGCTTATTTACCTTCAGTTCTGCCTCTAGTTTTTAAATAGTTCAGCTCTAAAAAAAAATTAGAGCTGTTCCTGACTTAAACTGACCCTTATTATCACCTGCTGCTATGAGCAGCCCATCTGAGTTATGGAGGCACTTTTATTCTGCAATTATAGGGCACAACAAAGAACAGCTACTTGAAAGGAATAGTGCTGCTTCCATTTGATTGTAAACTTGTGACTATGCTCTTGATTTACTCTAAACCTTCTGCCTAAAGTTATTTTGATCCATAAACCTTCAAAGGTATGATAAGAAGCTGAACCTAAAGCCAGGCCTTTTATATGTAATATATCCTCCGCAGGGTCAAACATATTACTGTATTATTACTACAAAAAAAACCCAAACCCTAAACATGTAGGGTTAATACTGTCACTTGAATTTGAGGAAAGAGATTAATGTCTTATTAGACTTTTTTTTTTTTCTTGAAATACTCTCCTGCAACCTTAGTAGATCCAGTTGCTTTTTTTAATTTTGCCTTTTTCTTCTTTTCCCATTTTTTGTTCCCCGCCCCCCCACTATGGCAGTTCTCGTGCTGTAGTATAACAGGCTGAGAATTCCTGTGAAGCAAAAAGTGAAAGTGTTCTACCTAGCCAGTGTAACGGCCCTTCAGCCTAATGAAGGGTGCTTCTGTTTCAGTGATGATGGGAGCGCAAGGAGAAATCTGCCAGGGTAGTGCAAGAACCTCGCAAATTACAGCGGCCAGCAGTTTACCTGCTCTGTTGCCCACGCTGCTCCTTTCACTTCACCTATTCATGCAGCTACATTAACGAGCAGCAGTGCCTATTTCTGGCAGCGTACTGAAACACAGGGGTAAGGAACTACAGCTTGCTAACCCCCTGCTATTTCGAGAGGACTAGGATAATGTATCCCACGGTAATCCTACGCGCTGATGAACTGGTAATACAAACACGTTACTGTCAATGCCGTTATTGATAGCTTAGGGTCTAGATGAAAGCACTGATGGTGTGAGTGTATTGACACTACAGAGCCTACACTATGTCCAGCATACATATAATTCTGATATATAAGAACAGCAAAGATTCCCACTCTGGCATTTTTGCTGGGCAGTATTTGCAGTTCCTCCTCATGGGTTGTGCTATACAGCATGTGAGAAAAGCGGCCAAGTGTTTGACACTGTCCTGCACAACATCTTTGTCTCTACATTAGGAAGACATATTAAGGTTCCTTCCAACCCAAACCATTCTGTTTCTAAGCATCAGGAAAAGAAAACACGCAAAGTTCTCCATTTCCCCTCGCTCGATTCCTCTTTGTAGCTCTGCAGCCTTTGTAACGACTCGTACCTTGCACTGCATTCTGAAAGTAAACACATTCAAGTCCAAATTTTATTTTTATGTTGTATCTCACTTCTAGAGCTTACTCCACTATTGCCTTCCCACTACTAACTGCTTGTCCTACCATAGTTATTTTGGAAGCAGTTCAGCGTGCACACTGCTTGTATATCATTCTGGAACTGGGCAGCTGGACACGGAGAAAGCTGCTCCTTGTAAAAACAGTACCAGCCAGTTCATCATCACAAGTTATCTTGGCTTCTCTGTGCTCGCGTTCTACCAACTGAAACGGTACTGACAGCATTTCTCCGATGTTGTTGACCATATCTCAACATAGATTAAAATGGAGAGGTTAGTGTGGAGAGGATACTAAGATACACAGATACGCACATAAGAGGAAACGCAAACGATGAAGAATATCCATTTCAATTGCTTAATTGCTTAATTAACAGGATGAAGATCAGTCAAGTTTTTCTGGTTATGAGAGCACAGGAGGTGAGTTTCCTTTTCAGTGTAATTTGCCATTTAATTTTGAAACCTCCAATTGCCCCCTGTATTTAAATAGAATTGTATTTATTTAGAAGGTAAAGTGAATTCAAGTTGTTTATATTGTGAAAGTTACGTCTCAAAGGCTTTTCTCATGTGAATTCTCTTTGAACACAAATTAAAGCTTCTAAAAGATATTTCTACACTCTTTAGGCCGGTGGATACAAAATTATTAGAAAAATATTACTGTTGATTAACATCAGATCTCAGGTGTTTGCAGAAGTTGGCAGTTATGAGAAACATGTTGGAAAGCAGGAGCTGCTGTCAGCCTAAGAAAGGATTAATCACAACCTTTTATGGGTAATGCTATTAGGTAATAAGAAACGTACATGCCACATAAAATACAGAATTGCATGAGGTAAATTAATATGTCTTGTAAGTGATTAAATCAAAGAGGAAATAAAATTCCAGCAGGCTCAGATGATGCAAGATCGCCTTTTGTACCGATATAATCAAGCTGTGACTGCGACTCAGACTAGAAGGAGCAGCTTTCTTTAAAAATACAATTTCAGCAAAAGGCAAACCTGTACTACATACAGTAGTCTTGGTGCTAAAAAGACAGTAATACCTGGATTTCAGTTAAGGTTATAATTATTTGCCTGAATTTGAGGTTCAGAGGAATAAGACCATCTCAGCTGCAGTGCACCAAATATGAAATCTGAATGGCATGTGGACAAACTTCTGTAACGAGTATAATGTAGTAACCTATCCAGAGAAAGATGCAATAGCTCAGGAGGCACATTACTACATCAAAATGTAGTACCGCTTCCCCTCCCTCTTCTCTTCCCCCCCTCCCCCCTTTCTTTTTCAAAGAACTGATGTGTATGTGCAAGGTCTAATTTTCAGGTAAAATATTTTTATCATATCTGTAGTGAGAACTATGAAACTAGGAGATAAATATGGCTGTGGATAATAGCACCTTTGGAATGCAGGGCATTATAGCAGAAAGTATACCCAGTAAAACCAGATCCCCTTGCATGAGTGTGCCACAATTCAGTGCAGAAAGTAGCTAAGGTTAAAATTACTAGCTCTTGCCAACTAAAGAATTTTTATTTTCACTTTAGACTTTTCAGAAGATCTGAGGAAATCAAATATCATTTTTATGGTCGGTAAGTAGGATTCCTAATTTAACTGCTGCATTTGAAAAGCCCTCTGTTAATTAGTTTTGACTGTATGTGATTTCTTTTAAAGTTCAACAAAACAGTTTGGTTCAGAGTATTTACATTACAGTCGTGGTTTAGTCTTTTGAAAGGGAGATAGGATTTGATGTCATGTAATTAACCTGGCTCTGACCATGCTAACAACAGTTGTGTAAAGCTCCGTCAGAGCAGGAGGTATGTTTAAGTATGAATATATTCGCAGTGACCTTAGTTCTCGTGCCACTCAGTAGTGTTGTGTGATCTCCCGCTGCAAAGCTGCCTCACTGGCATTAGTTAAAATGTTGCTAGATGGGATTTATAACTCAGAATTTTGAAGTTGAAGGGGGGGTGGGAAGGAAAAAAATCAGGTCTCTTCAGCTCTTCATTTGTGAAACAATTTCTGTAAATACAGAGTTGAATTCTGTATGTGCTCAACATGCTGTTAAAAAGTCACTGGGCTAGGCACCATGCATGATGCTTGGCATGCACTGAGGCTTTGCACGTTCAAGGTTTAATTTGTATTTGCTTTCTGGTAGTCCACATGGGAAAAGCACCCTGTTAATGCCCATTAGTATATAAATGTGACTAATCTAATTAGCATAGTATTTGAATAGCCTTTCAAAACAAGTTACAAACAGAAGATTTACAAGTTTCAGCTTAAAGCTTGGTACTAATCACTTGGAAATATTCTTTTTTTTTTTATTCGGGCAGTAACAAAAAAAAAAGTAAAAACCACCAAAAATTCTCGGTCACCAAGTTCTCCCTTGCAGTGGACAGCACTACAAATATCCAGCCCCGATACCTTGGCTATAAAGAAAGCAGAGCAGATGGGTTGGAGCATGCTGCTGGAGATGCCTGAATGGGAAAAACTGTCTTGGCCTCGGGTATCTTCAGGAATGTTTACTCATTAGGTAGTTCTATTCATGATGAAATAGTAAGAGGCGTATAAAGATATGTTAAAACTAGAGTTCTAAAGTTGAGGTAGGTTACAAGCTAATTGAAATACGTGCACCGTCTGCCATGGCTGACAAGATACTGTTTCTAAGACAGAAAAGCAGACAATTCCCTTCCCTGCTAATTTCCCTTGAAAGTTGTCCAAAAATTAAAAGAGAATTAAAAAAAAAATCTCATTAGCAAAGATTTACATTAGGGCTAATGTATGAATTAATTGGAATAACAGTCAGCTTGGATTAATTAAGTAACACTGTCAGTGTTTTATCCAGACAGCAAACAGAGACATAGCACCAGCAAGTTAAAATTATGGGAGATAACAGCAGAGTAATAAAAGAGGGCAAAGCCAAGTTAAACTTGGCCTTTAAAGTAAAATTCAAGGGAAATATAAAAGCTTAGAGATGCAAGAATAAATTTGTGATGCTCTAATAATCAAAATTTATGTAGTTATTGTCACCAAAAAAAAAGGAACCAAAAAAACCCAAACTACCAACAAAACAAAAAGTCCCCACCACCAAAAAAAACCTTTTTCGTCAGAGCAACGTGAAAGGTAAAATCTTAACCACAATGAACAATGTATGATTTCATCATTCTT
>JAAGNO010014834.1:68954-93077 GCA_033439905.1 Ceryle rudis
AAAAAACCTTTTTCGTCAGAGCAACGTGAAAGGTAAAATCTTAACCACAATGAACAATGTATGATTTCATCATTCTTAACTTTGTGATAATCTATATCACATCCAGAAAAGTGTCATACATAAAGTTGCTGGGAGCATTATCCCTCCCTATCCTCTGTATAGCCACGTTTGGCTTTGGTTGAGGCTCAAACTGATGCAGAAGTTTTTCAGGAATCTTTCTGCACTTCGGATCAGAGACAAACTCTCTGCTTACTCTTAGGAGTGGTGGTTAAAACTTAGTCAGTGTAACTAATTTCATCTGCAGAATCCTTGTCATATTCTTGCTGACAAGCCACAGCCGATAATGGTTTAAGCTCAATCTAGGACCAGCTTTTCAGCTGTCACTCTGTAGATACTATCACCACCTACACTTACAGATAAAACGCGCTCAGCTGCAGACACTAGGCTTTTGTGCATGCCAAAATAAATAAAACAAAACACAAACCCCAAAACTTTTTATTTCTCCAAGATATGTCAGACCTCGAACTTGTTCTCACTTTAACTCAGCTCTGCTTTGAGTAGAGGGGTTTACCAGATGAGGTCTCGTCTAACCTAAATTATGCTACAGGGCCTGTATTACAGCTCCTTCTACAATAAGGCCGGCATAGGCCGAGCAGTGTGGATAATTAAGACCCCAGTCAGTCCCAGTACTAGTGGGAGTCCCAGTACAGTGGAAGACGACGAAGGCTGCTTTCTCCGACTTCCCATGGAATAAATTCCGTGCTTTAAGAGGCATAAAAAGTACACCGACTTTTCCTGTGATGACCCAGGCCATCACATCACCCCGCCAACATGTGCTCCAGGTTGTTTTCTGATTAAAATCATCCTTCAGAAAAACAAAAGTGTTGAGGGGGTTTTGTTTTTAAATAACAGCATCATTCCCATGTGGTTTCACGCAGACTAAAATCATATGTGAACAACAGATGAGGTGCTATTGAGAAGCCTTGAGATGCTATATTCTGAAGCTAAGGCTTATTTTTACTTGTATAAATAATCCAAGTAGCATTGATAGAATTGCCAAACTGATCAAGTCCTTCAGAATCATAGCCTGAATTTGAGTACAGCTCGACTGGGGTTATTTTTATTTCATTTCTGACTTCTGAGGTTACCCACTGCACAGCAAGGTTTCCCCTGCAAGCACTTTTCCATGATACAGAGATGATACTCATTATGAAAATAAGGTCTAGAAAGGGAAACATTTTAAAATGAGTGGTGGGACTCTTGTAAATCCTGCTGCTGGCATTTTATGTAAGTGTGCACGGTATTTTGGTATGTGATAAAGTCGTAAGATTTGGCAGGTTTAAAATAGAGACGTCCCAGTCTGTCTGTATGGCCCTTCTGCTTTCTTAATATTTCTGACAGCAAAGCTGGTTCATGAACTGCTCATATTGCTTGTTCCTGTCCCTGTTCACTTGCAGTGGCAGTCCCAGCTCCCTCCAGCATCATTAATTCATCTGCTTTGGATATCGTGCTCTAGGACAGACCGGTATATTTGAATCACATGCCTAGAGTTGCAGTCTTCCATAGTGTGAGGGGAATTGGAGCATGAGGGAGATCAGGTGTAAGACTCAATTTCTTAAACTGAGATCTTTCACAGATCTAAAGCAGGCTGCACTTCAGCATTCAGAAGTGCTTCTTGGGCAGTTGTCATTTCTCCCTGCCCACCGAGGCCACCTTTTTTCTCCCCTTGAAGCATGCTCTGTGCAGCAATTCTGCAGTCCATAATGAAAAGGGGAAGGGTGACCATCTAAGTCAGCAGTGCTGCCAGGAATTTATTTACTAGAAGGTCCCCTTGCATAGGCAGCTGAATCAACATAATGGAAGGGAAAAGCGTGCTGAGGGAGTGCATAAAGCCTTTAATCCAGCCTTGTCTACAGGAAAGCAATATACAGAACTGCATTTAATTTCTCTGCTCATCTAGTACCCTGGCTCCAAATATTTGCTTACTGTTTGTATCAGAAAGCAGAAAGGGACGCACAAAGGATTCAGTTTCTGAGAATAGTCTGACAGATACAATGTACTTAATTTCTTAATCTGCAACTTTTAATTAAAATTAACAAATAAGCTTTAAAGCAAGTTGTACTGCACTTAGCCATGCTGGCATAATACAAAAGCACGCTTACATTGAAGAACTGCTGGTTGTTCTTCTGCAGGTCACAGTGCACTCATAATTCTTTAACTTCACATCATATATGAAAATCAGAAGACACCACGATAATCTGGATAGCAAGTTTTACCCTGAATCAGTCTGTCACTGGTTAACACGTATTTTTTCCCTGACTATGCATAGGCAGAGTATAAGATGACAGCATACAGAAAAACTGAGAGTGTTCACAGAGAATCTTACACCTTCACAACAGAAGTGGGGACAAGTTTTCCTCCTCCTAACAAGTGAGGCATTGGGAAAACTTGACTACCTTTTTCAGTGCCTGAAGTTTTTTTTCTGGTTGAAAACCTGCAGAACAAGTTGAAGTGAATCTGTCTTCACTGAAAATACATTAGTGCTCATTTTTGTTATATTTTTACATACAGCTGTTGTTCCTTATAAACTTGCTTCAAGTAAATTAATTTTTTCACTTTTTCAAGGCATAAATTTAATAAAGAGACCCTCTAAAATAAGGAAATACAATTTTTTTGCAACACTACAAATTGAGAGTAAGCCTTAGAACTGCAGGATTAACTTACTGTTAAAGCTGCTTACATAGCAGTCCTTTAAGTATAGAACCTGAGCCAGAAGGAATTACCTAATTAGTAATCTTTCCCACCTAAACAGATCCTTTTCAGTCACATTAAATACTGGCCTTCAGAGAGAGACGAGACATTAACTAATACTTGAACTTCAGGCATGTAAATCAATACTGGCAGGAGTATGTGTTCATCTCTCAGTGCTGCATTTCCTGGGGCATTCAGCATCTCTTGGGATCAGGCCAAGCAAGAACTTGGGTCTCCTTCCTTGATAAGAAACCACAAGAGTTGTAAAGTGGGTCATATACCTTTCTCTAGCAGTAAGATGCTTTGCTACTCATCAAATGATACTAAATTAATAGCAGTGGTCATTAAAATTACTGTTTTCAGCACATAACTTAATTTTGTCTTCTCCTCTTTAAAGAGCTCAGCATTTTAAGCTCAGCTTTGCTGAAACTCATAAAAATTACACGTGGTCAATTTTAATTAATGTTTTGGAGGCACGATAATTCTCATTATGGGGTATGCCCTACATAATGTGTCGTTCTGACAGCATTCTCTTTTAAAATACTAATAGATAAAGGTAATACAGAAACATATCAACTTTTCTGATCATTTACCTGATAAACAACCAAAAGTTGTCCTTGTATTGTTATTTTTAGAAAGACATCTAGTTTATTCAGTATATGAAGGGACATTACAAAATTTCCATTTCAGCTCTACATTCAGGAGAGAAACAGTTATAGAAGAAACAGAATAAAGTTATCTTTATAGCCATTTTTTCTAATCCTGTGTGCATACACACACCCTCCAGATAAATAGGATGAAATTGCTTCACTGCTAGCATATTCAAGGTCAGGAGACGGAACGTGTGAACAGGCACGCAGCACACACACAAACTCACTAATCTAAAAAACCAAAACAGACCAGAAGTAAAGTTAATTGTCACTACAGGTATTTAACAGTCTCATTACAGAGAATTTGCCTATAATTTCTCCATACCTATTTCTTTGTAGCCATGCTTATTTAGTCCACATTTTCTTTCAATTGGTGCTTTTACAACAAAATAACGTTCTTTGTATTAAAGCAATAGAAAACCAACACACAACCCACATCACTGTCAAGAAATGACACCATGGCAAAGATATTTTGAGCTAAAGTTGTAGCACAAGTGTGATTCTCACACCATTGAGATAATTGTCCTTGCGAAGTTGAAGTAAAAGACAAAGCCATTCCTTCAATGCTACTGCCTTTTTCCCCCCTAAGTTATATTGTCAGCTACAGTACTTTAACTTCTCTGAAAAGTATATCCTCAGAGCAGTTATTGCTTAAATTGAATGCAAAAGTTAGAAGAAATTTCAAGTCAGAAGGAGAAGGTGCCAGATTCACTCTGCTGTGAACGTGTTATTCCTATATTCCTTCACAGAATGGTAAGCAAAAAAGAAAACCCCTTATTTTCTAGCATCTTAAATCCACATAACAGACCTGTGTGGTCACATTTGCACATCCCAACAGTTGATGAATACACAAGTCACATGCTTTAAAAACTTCATTTAAAAGGGTGGTTTTTTTAATCTTGGTCTTGCATCTTTTGGGTTTTGAGCACTGTCTCCCTACGAGGGTATAATTCCCTCCTGCACAGCAGACCCATCAAAGATTGTAAAAGTGCTGCTACATGCCTTGAAATTTCTCCCCAAAATCCTGATGCTGTGAGACAGAACATTTGCTTTCCCAACCTCCCCCGGCCCTGGCACCAAGGTGGCTCCTTAGCCCTCCCCACCCATTCAGCCCTCCCACAGCACTCACCTCCTCTCTGACGGTGGCTCTGGAGGCCATGGCTGCACAGCAACATCCCTGAGGAGCAGCTTCCAGCCATCGCCATGGGCTGCCCGGCTGGAGGGGCTGCTGCTTCCCAGAAGCCCCTGGTATTTCCCAGGGCCAGCCTCCACACTGAGGGAGGGAGGGCAGCCATCTGCACCCAGGAGGCGAAGGTGGGCAACACCAGCACCTGCAGTGCAAGGAGGTATCCAGAGTCCTTGAGATGGCCCCAGAAAAGGGCACTTTTTAGAGACACATCCAAGAGAAGCCAAGACTCTGGCGGTGGTGCAGCTCTCCTGGTGAAGACAGCAGAGGGGAATGCTTCCAGCATTCACCCAGGACTGCCCTTCCCCTCTCTGCCTCCCCACAGGCCCTGGGTGGGAACCAGGGCAGCTGCAGGTGCCGTCCCTTCAGCCAGTGAAAAAAAAAATCACTTGAGCAGCTTCACCTGAGTGTCCTGTTGACTTGAGACTGCCCCTCACCCCTCGGGCTGATTGACTCTTGGCCTGTTTGTCCAGCTGTGGAGGGAGAAGAGCGGGTGGGGATGAGGTCGCCATGTACGGCTCGTTGCTGAGCATGCAGGTGGCAGGCCCGGAGAGCAGGCCCGTGCCCCTGCCAGCTCTCCCTTGCCACTGCCACCTTTCATTCCTGCCTCTGCCTTGGGCAGGCAGGGCAGCATGGGACAGCTTTCCAGCTTTCCAAAGGGTGCAAGCACAGTCATATTTTGCTCTTAGGTTTAACACAGTGCAAAAGGGTTCAGTTCCTTGTACGCCTCTGTGCATGCCACAGAACAGAGGCAGGTTTCGCCATCTCTTTGCTTACACTTTTCCATTCTGTAAATGGGGGCAAAAATATTTCTCCCACAAGGATGGAGTGAACATTAGTTTGCTAATATTTGTTGCTGAACACCTACCGAGCCAAATACCTTTCCCCACTGGCTGGCTGTTTCATGTTTGCCCTTTACACCATAACAGTGTATTAACATCAATTTTTTTATTAACATATTATTTTTAAAGCTAAGAAATATTCCCAGAGATCTAGAATACAGTTTGGGAACTCTTTAATGGGTCACAATGCAGAGCAGGTTCTCTTCTGCAAAAGATTTCACACCGTTGTGATTCCTCTGTGTTCTACACACATTTCTGAGCCAGCAGTGTAGTGCATCAGAAGGGAGGACGTGACTCATTCTACCACGTAAAGTGTCTCTTCAAGAAAAAAATAATTGCAAAAAAGACCGTCTCATCCATTTCGTCTTGTTTTCTTGGTTGCTGTAGTTTGAGAAAAGGAAAATATTTGGTTTTTTTTCTAATTCTATATATTTTTTCCCTCACAAAGGTGGGCCTGGCTCTGGCAAAGGCAGACAATGTGAACAATTAGCTGAGAAATACGGATTTACTCACCTGTCCACTGGTGACCTTCTCCAGAATGAGTTATCGTCATTATCAGAGAGAAGTAAATTGATCAAAGACATCATGGAATGTGGTGAACCTGTGCCTGGTGTAAGTGATGGTTTTATTTGGTGTCCTGATGTTTAAACAGAGGAGTGGTAGGTAGGTTGTCCAAAAGGGTGGAAAGAAGACATTAGAGCTGTCGATTCCCATTTAAGGAAAATTAATCCGCAATTTGAGGGAGATGTTTCCTGATTGCCAGATCTGTGGCACTTCTCTCCCTTTTCTATCCCAGTATTTCTTTACATTTCAGACTCACACAGGCAACAAATTAATCATGAAATACAGTGGGACAGATGCTGCGTTACGTGTTGCAAAATGTGAGACTAAGCACAGGAAACAGAAACTTTATGTCCATTTTATAGCTTCACATTTCAGATTCAGAACTGGTCCTCCTGGCAGCTATTGTAATTTACAGTACCTGCAGCACTTCCCTGCAGAGCTGGTTGACATCCCAGAGTAGCTGGACTGCAGTTAAATAGAGACGATAAAGACAGAGTGTGTTGTTCTCAGCTGGACTTGACTTTATGGCAAGTTCGCAGCCCCAACTCTTGGTGGGTCTTCAACAAGTGCATCACAGGATGTGTTTGTTAATGAAGGATACTGGAAAGTGCTGCTCAGGGGAAACTAAAAGCTGTGCTGAGGCTCGATTTCGATTGCTTTGCTCTTTGGTGTGGTCAGAGAGGGTCTGCTGTCACTTTCCATGTAATACAGTTCTATCGGTGACAGGAAAGTGCAATCAGCTCAGAAGATGCTGCAGCAGTACTCCAAAATCTCACAGCTATTCACATTAGTTTTGAAGCTAAGAAATACTCCCAGCTATCTAGAGGACACTCTGGGAACTCTTTAATGGGTCACAATGCTAGATTTGCATAGCATAATGTGTCTTGAGAGAAGAAAAAGTAGGGTGCCCTGCTGCCTGCAGGACACCTGCTTTCATGGCACCTGCTTTTAGCAAAATAAAGTCAGTGTGGCAAACAGAGGTATCAGTCTTTCTTATTAACTAACAAAGTAACTCCCTTTCTTTCCAATGCAGGATATTCTTCTAGAGCTACTAAAGGAAGCTATGGTTTCCAAGGTAGGGGACACGAAAGGATTCCTGATTGATGGGTATCCCCGGGAGCTGAAAGAAGCAGAAGAGTTTGAGAGCAAGGTGACCATATAATCATAATGCTGTTATAACTTGTCAAGAGAGGACTGTACTTCTGACGTCCCTTGGGTCTCCATTTTCAGCTGATTCCAACAGGGACTTGTAAAGAGCCAATCCAACAGCGCTGTGCTGCTGGTCACTGCAACTTTGGCACCCCATCAGTATAGCAGCTCCAGCTCTTGCTCTCACCTACACAGACTCTGTGATGCCAGAAGTAAAGGCCAATCTTACCCAAATTTAACATAAACCAGGAACAATTCACATCTAGTGGAAACCACCCTTTTTAATATCAGTTTTCTAATTCTTGTTGATGGCTGTCACTTTTCTGACAACAATCCCATCAGTCACTCTTTGATGTAGCTCCCTGAAAGCATGCATCTTCACAGTTAGTATCTCTTGCCATGCTAAAGCTTGCTGCCACTTTGAAACACAGATTTAGTTGTGGTGATGAGTAACAGGTGGCATAGCCGTAAAAGGAGCGTTTCGCAAGTGACTGTGTGGCAGTTCAGAGAGTTACCAATTTCCTCAGTATGTGCTAAGACCTACTGAGAAGTCTCAGCTGTACATTTGTCACTCTGTAGAAAATACTCTCTATAAGCCCTGTGAATGGATTTGCCAGGGTTTAGGAGAAGTGGTAAATGGGAGGAAACAGTTCAGTACACATTCTACCCTATTACACTCCACAGATGTCCTGTACAACTTTGAAAGGTGATATAACTCTAACAAATCATCCTTTTTCTCCCTGAGACTTGAGCTGCTTTATTTAGTTGATTACCACAAAAGCCTAGCAAGATCTAAGCGTCAGAAACTGGACGAAATGCTGGGCGATAGGATTTGCTATAGAAGCCATTCACAGAAATGTTGATTTGCTAGTTCCTTTACTTGATGGCCACGGACTATCAGAAAGACACTGGAGATTTCTTTCATTTTGTGTAGGAGGAGGAACTCTTTCATCAGTGCTGCCTTCATGCAGCCATACGTGTTGTGTCCTGTGAGCACTGGTGCATGCTATGAAGTAGGACTTGGAGATTGGCGTGTCCTGGACTGAGGCATTGCCAGGCAAACAAATCCAGTGCAAAAGCAGAGCCCCTTTCAGTTCCCAAGGACACTGCAGCTGCAAAAGATCCCATACGCCTGAGCTGCCTTTGCCATTTGGTGTAAAAATACAAGGGCCCCGAGTCCCCAGGTGATAATTTTAAATGTGCTAAGTCATCCCCGTTGTATTCCTGTATCCACTACGGTTTTCACAGGGTGAACTTGGCTGGCTGGAAGCAGCTCACTAAGTCTGTGAAGTTTTTTGAAATGAGTCATTATTGAGATAATGCGTTGCAGTTCTTTCTAAAGGACAATGAGGAGTTCTTCCTACATTGTAATTGAATGAAAAGAGGTAGACATCAGGCTTTGTTAATTAATGTCAGCAAAGTGCAGATGAATAATGCTAGAAATCTACATGATGTGTAAAAAGCATTGTAATTGTTAACTAAGAGCTGTTCTATTTAGAAGGCATCAGGGATAGTGCTTAAAAGCTTGACAGCCCTAAATAAAATTAGCCATGTAGAAACAGCTTATTCTCCAGCCAGTTTTCCCCGATTCCTTTCCAGGATGTAATTTACTTTTACCTAGCCATAATTCTAGAGAAACACTTATCCCTCTTCCCTCCTTGGTCTTTCTGCTAGGTGAGAGGTAGAAAACAGTATTAAATTATAGGTTGCACATCACCAGGTGGAAGATACCCGATAACATAAAGAATGAATACATTAGACTTGTTTGGCTTCCTGCAGATGTCCCCACAGCACGCACTGTTTAAGGTAAACTGTCAGGAAAGCAGTAATTAAAAGAAAAAAACAATAAAAAACCAGTCATGAAAATTGTTGTAATACCCGACAGGGGATTTACTTTTACTTTTTGCCATTTTTAAGTCGGAAGAATGACATTTTTGTAACATTCTGAATTCCAGAGAACAGCAATGTTGAAACTCTGTAAGACAAACATAAAGATTTTTCAAAAGCTAATCAGACCCAGCCTGTCAAACAAGATACTATTATCTGATCCTACCAGTCAGTAGACTCATTTATATCTTCATTGTAAGATGATGATACGACTATAAGGGATGAAAGCAATCATTCCTCATTTATTCTATTATCGTTTAGAACAGACCATGTAATTCCTCATGTGGAACTGGGAGGAAATAACTTCTCACCATCCTAGTCCGGTTATACAAAAGGACGTGGGTTTTAATTCATTGATTAAGCCCACATCTTTTTAAACTTCTCGATCTAAGTCTCTTGCACTGTTACAGCTGCCTCGTTGACTTTTTTAATCCCCCAGCCCAATTCTGCTGCTGCTAATAGCATTAATGTTTTCTGAGCTGTGTGGAAAAAATGGATGGATAAAAGCCTGTCACTGAACTGTTCGACATAATCCCTTGGCTTCAGCTGTCTCTTAGAAAGTTGTTAAGGTAGGAGAAAGGTCAACAAAATCCAGACATCCCCAGTCAAATGCAAAAGGCCTAACATGAAACATTTACTTGTAGAATATTTCTTCCCTTAAGGGCTGTCAACTAAGGTAGCATTGGCTGTTTCCTTGTATCAGTCATTCAGACTTCCTTTGCCGTCGCCATGGTAAAAGCATGGATTTCTAATGGTCACTAGTGTGGCCACTGGTCATCTTTTCTCAAGACTTCTCACTCCTTCCTCAAAAATGTTCCTTGCAAGAAAGGGAAGGAATGAGAAAAAAGCCTGAGAGCATCATTGGAGGACTTAATACGTAACTGCATGGAAAAATCATCACATTACTTTTATCTGATCCTGTAACACCATTATTTTACTTGGTAGAGTGGAGTTTATCCCTTTTTAGCCTCAGCCCAACAGTTGTTGCTCACACAAAACCTTGTGTCAGAGGGAGCTGTGCCCGAGCAGGGTGCATGACAGAGTAAATTGCAAGATTTATGCTAAATGACATGCATATTTTTCAGCATCTCAAGGAAAGAATGATGGGGATTTGTGTTTAGAACTTTTGATTCTCTCCTGAATTATTATAAGGAACGTTTTGCTCTTTCTTGCCAGTTCATTTTCACCCATAAAGTACTGCAATATCAACCATAAAAGGCAGATAGCCACAATTATTTATTATCCTTGCCAAGGCCTGGGAATAAAAATAAATAAATCCGTGTTTATTTTCTTTCTAGAAAAGGGCAGGCTCTCCCTTATGACTAGCTTGCCACTAGCCCAAAAGCACTAAATGGTGGGCTTCTCTCAGAACTGGGAAATTACCGGTTTGAAAATGCAGATAAACATATCACATCCATCCCTTAGGCTATGGGTAGAAGTGATGTAGAGGTACACTGCAAATATTGACATGAAAGAGTGTGTGACATGAAGTAATTTACAGGATATATTCCTGTGAATATGCCCAGTGACAAGCATTTGATGGTGTCCCTGAGCTTGTCCGTGGCAACTCATTTCCATCTCAAGTGGGCACACTTTGATTTGGACATTTCCTTCTATTGCCTCTTGAAATTCTAAGCTATAATTTATCCCTTCTTGAATGAAAATTTACTTTTCAAACATATTTATATATATATATACCCGTTCAAAGCAAAGGATAGAAGAATAACTGTGCCAAGCATTCCATGACTCCAGTGCTGTTTGCATCAAGGTTTGATCGAACAGTTGCAAATAATGAACAGAAGATCTTCAGTCCAAGTGGCCAGAATTTTTCAGTTCCTCTCTCTTTTTCTTTGTATGTGTAGAGCCAAATCAAGCACAACCTAGATCCTGAATGCTGGGATCTCTGAGTGCTGCCACAATAAGAGGTGTTTGTTAATAAGCATATTTTCTGCGTAGAAAACCATGAAATTTGCTAATAAATTCCTTGGTGACTTCTCTGGTACCATTTTTTTTTTTTAAATTAGCCAAAGAGAAATCAGTTTCACAGGCCAGTGGTTTGAATACTTACTGGTTTGCTTTGTGTTCAGGTTGGGGAACCAAAACTTGTGTTCTTCCTGGACTGCTCTGCAGAAACCATGAGCAGTCGCCTTCTGATGAGAAACCAGAGCAGTCAGCACCCTGATAACCCTGAAACCATCAAAGAACAAATTGAAGACTACTACCAAGCATCCAAACCTATGATTGCATTCTATGAAAGGAAGACACAGTTATGCAAGGTAAGTCGCTTGACCTTTTTAATGTTACTATTGCTTTTTACTCCCATTATATAAGCAATACAGGGAAAATACTGACACGACACCCTTTCTAAACTGTATTAGCTTCTGCACTTCCCAACTGGTTCTCCTCTTACGCTTCCCTGGTTTGTTTGCAGCTTCTACGAACTCCTGAGTTCCACAGTACAATTTGAACAAACAAAACCAGGGATTTATCCTGAGTCTGAGAACATGTCCTGAATCACTACCTCATCTGTACAGAATCTCTTATTAAACATTAATGCTGGAAAGCTTTTCTTTAAGTATTAGGATTTATTCCTCTATAAGGGCTTTCAGAATTAGGATGAAAGATGATGTTAATCCAAAGCCTTTTAGTTAAATTTACCAAACTGACAGCGTGTATCCTGAAATGAAACAGACTTGCACACAAGAAAGATCTTTCTGCTGGAATAAATGACATAGTTATATTAATTTCAATTAACTACCTCAGTTTACACCTGCTCAGGCTGTGATATTAAAGCATTCTTTTTATTCTCTAATCAACACTTCATGTAGAAGCAAGAAAATTTCCATCAGTGCAATTAAGTGATGGATGTGCTAGCACATCTGTAAACTCATTGACATGAGATGTTGATGTTTCTGTTTTTCTGCTTCGTCATGGCAAACTGTCTCTTATGTTCAGCTACAAAAAGATGTAGTCCTACTGATCCTTCTTGTTCGAAAAGGGAAAAGAATCCAATAATAGTTTCTGGAAATATTATGGGAGCTTTTTCTAGAGGCTGTAGCAAATAAGCAAATCGCAATCCCAAACCTTTCTCCTCTGAAAAGGTCCTAAAAGAGAAACATGCAGCTAATTTGTGCACACATAGCTTGACCTGAGAACAGAGCAAATTATGTAGTTCTAAGAAAAAGGATACTTAGAGGGAAAGTCCTGATTTGCATCCTTTGCTAACCCCACAATAAGCGCACAGAAGGCAACTCTGGAGTGGCAGGGAAAAAATCCCTTATGACTTTTTTAAGCATAAGAACTATTACCTGGTTTTATTTGGGTTTTCTCTGACAAGCTACTATGCCAACACTGCAAGGATGCATCTAATTAAGAATTCAGTACGATAACACCGTTCACCAACACAGCGCAACGCAAAGGAAAATGGAGCTCTCTGCATCTTACTCGTGCTGAGCTGTGCCTACCACAGTGTTTCCCTTTTTGAAGCATTAGAGTAGGGACAACCCCGAAGAGAATGAAACTACACTAAATACTTTCACACATTCATGGTCTGCCTTATTTCACTTGATGTGGACTCTCCCTGCCCTTCCTTAATACTTCTGCTGCAAGTTTCTGCTCCATCTCCTATGCGATGGCAAAACATGTCTTGAAAGCTCTTTAAGGGCCTTGCCTACACTATGGGTAAGAACTGGATATCTGCTTTATACTCTTTTATCATCAGCTTTTTGTGGGGGGCTAACACTGTGTGAGAAAATATTTGCTCATTGCTTGAACAGTGCTTAAAACATCTGTACAATGTCTACTTGCTTCTGACGGATGTCTGTGTTCAATGTACTTCCACCTTCTGGATGGATGGGTACGAAAGCTCTTAAGTCAGCTTTGTAAACATCATCGTGTAACATGTCCTTTTAAGGCTGAAAAATGTCTTCTATTTTTCTTGAACACAGGTAGTCTGTATTAAAATGTCTACCTCATCCTCTTTGTACTTAGCTGATAAAATACACATCTGCTTTCAAAGACATCATTCCATTATGGACTTAGTAACACAGGGAGATGCCTCCCCAACCCTTAAGATGTAGACAAGCATGTGTTCATTTATTTGTCAGCATCTAGAGAACACTGCCAAAATACTCTAGCAGAGGTAGGCTTTTAAAATGAACCCTCCCAAGTCTGTCCTTGTCACCCCTACCCAGCCTCAGGTACAAGCCTGCAGCCTGGTGCCTGGACAGCAAGGAGCAGATGCTAATGTAGTTCTCATACAAGAAGTATGTTAATGTTTCTTTGTCCATGGGTGATTTTTTTTAACCGAATGTTGAACAGCTGTGGGGATCTATTTCACAGTTTACTTTGCACCTACACTGGAAGTGGAAAACCAAGTCTGAGTGCTTTTCTGCACGGAGCAATTGACCTCAATAGCTACTCTGATCTAAACATTACCCATCAGTTCTGCAGTGGATGGTGTTGGAATAAGAAATAAAACACATTCAGTCTTGGAAATACACTAAACACTACAAAACAATTTCTTTTCTGGAAGGAGTGCTTGTTTAGGAGGTTTCTCTAAGCAGTTTTCCTGGATGAGTGAACTCAAGGAGGTTTATCATACAGTCTGACTTGGTCAATGGCACTACTCATAGTGCCTTGCACAGTGGCATCTGTCCAGTGCCCAGTTCTGCTTTGAGCAGGAGCCTGGGCTAGGCTAGGTGAGCCGCTCACAGACAAAGAAAAAAGACAAAAAGAAAAAGACAGAGAAAAAGCGACAAAGAAAAAGCGACAAAGAAAAAAAGAGACAAAGAAAAAAGACAAAAGACAAAGAAAAAAAGACAAAAAAAATCAAGACTTGATGAACAGTTGTTTTGAAACAAAGAGACCGGGATAACACAAAATGTGCAACTGTTAGCAATGTGGAAGCGAAGAGAAACCAGCCATTTACGCTTACAGTTTTAGAACTGTTTTAGCGGCGAATATATTTAAGCTGCATGTGTTGTAAGAAAGCAAAAAGGGGAAGATTCCAATCCCCAGGACACGGGGTTAGTTTCTTATTTATTGCAACATATTATACAGACTGCTAAGCATTGACAGTGGCAGTCACTCTGATATTCTCTGAATGAAGAAGGGAAATTCAGGTGGAAAGCAGAAAAACGCTAATATTTCTGACAGCGATTTTTTGGTGTGGGGGCTAGGCTAAAATAGTCCTTGGGTTTTCTTATTTGTAGTGCTGCATACACACGTGGAACACTGAGACTTCACCTACAGGCAGACTAACATGTTTAATACTTTTCTTCCTGATTTTACTTCTAACGCCACATGTTTTCAGCTTTGGGAATCTGTTCATTCTCAAGTGGGTTTTATTACTGTCCAGCATTGACCAGTGCTGGCTGAAGATTAAGATGCTGCTGCCTCTATAATTCTGTGCACTGAAAGAACTGTGTATACATTTCCTAGTCCCTTGCAGGCAAAGCCACCAAAGTTAATTTACAAGTGCTGATTTTGAAGACCCTTTAAAATAAATTATCTCACCTGCATTCCATGGACCTTCATGAAACTACAGACAAGAGGCTTGCACACTCTTTTTCTCAAGCAAACCTGGTGGGATCCAGTAGCTTCAGGGAAGTGATGTCTTACCTGAAGGTGCTGTTTGCAGATCCAGGTGTCTGTGATCCCAGGATAAGTGATGGCCAAAGCAACTGAAGAGAAGCTATTTAAGAGAGGGAGAGAGGAAGGGTATAAAAGAATCTTAGTAGGTAAAATAGTATTTAATTGTGTAAGTGATCATGGCTTGTAGGGCTTACTGGTAGCACTTAGTCCCTGCTTTGCCACAAAAGAGAAAATCAGGATTGTTAAATAGACTTGTTCAACAAGAAAATAGGGTTGGAGTGTTGGTATTATTTGATTTCTACATTTTAAGTGTATTTAGGGCTGGGGAAAGTTTTCCACCGATTGGGAACAGCAAGCACATGCTTAACTTGTCCTATCCAGCCTAAAGGTTTTCAGTCCTAAGACATGCAGATTAAATATGCAAATGTAAGATTCAGTCCTGGGCATAAGGCCAGCAAAAGGGCTGGTGTGGGAATTAGATGTTGGATGAGCACTCAGTGGAGGAGGAACTGATCCGTCACGCCGTGTCGATGTGTGCTTGAGACTACAGTGTCAAATTAGCATTCTTGTTCTCTGCATTGGGAGGGTGTTACAGCATGGAAGGAAGGAGTCTAATAAACACAGTGGAGGCAGAAAAACTCCAGTGCCACCCAGCTTCCTCTGCAGTCGTTAGGAATTCTCTCTTGCTTTACCTGCACAGAAGAGGCAAAGGTATATGAATGTAACAGCATTCCCATTTCAGTCAGTGAGGAGTTGATGCTCTTCTCTGAACTTACTGTGCATAGATGCATTCATAAATACCTGATACGGTATTTGGAAGTGGAACATCTTTCCATTCCGCTGACCTCTGAGCAAGAACAGTGCCCTGACGAAGCTGCCAAAAGATCAGGACTCTGTCTGAAATTTCCTTTTGACCGATACTACCTGTCAGTGTTTCTGCTCAGCAGTAGAAGTGTGAAGCATGCGCAGAGGGTAGAGGTTTTGGGTGCAGATAAAATGTCTGTGAGCCTGACAGGAATAACTAATAGTGAAGCTTCCAGCCACCCAGCTGAGATGAAGGACTGTGATGCACCTCACAGGGCTGTATTTACAAGGGAAGGTAAACCGACTGAAGAATGAAGGGCAAAGAATGACGGTGTCCTCTGCTCAGTTTTCTGCTAAGGCATGAAGTTTCTGAACTGTGCTCTGGAAGTTAAAAGTAGTTGTGACCGTAAGTTGGAAAATTTCCAATTAATTTTTAGAAAGCCACGTACTGGGGATATAGGTTAATATTCCACAGTTCTTTCGTCATCAGTTCCAGAACAACCCGCCTGCCACTAAGGACAGCGAGCAAGTGTTTTTTAACTGATACCTCGTCCTGGAAATGCAAGGACTGAAAGCACTGCTCACAAAAACAACGGCTGCAAGCTGCCTGAGTCTGCAGGAATCAGATGTTCCGGATGAGTGAAATGAACCAAATACACTATGGTGGCTGTAGCGAGCAGGTAGATACTGTTGTTTGAAAATTTAATTCCCAGTGATTTCCAAAGCAGCCGGATGGAAGAATGCATCGTAAAATTCAGTAGGCACCTGCTTGGGTTTTAACGTGGCTCGTTGTAAATAGCTGTGAATGTGTGGCCCTGTCAATTGAGAAGAAAGGGAGAAAAACTCTGATTGTTCTTAATGTCTGACTCATCCTTTAAAGCTTTTTTCAAGTGACAGTGTGTGGGAGGGTAATAAGTAATAGAGAAGAGCAATGAATTGGTAGTCGAGCAAGAGAAAGCTGATCCTGCCTAGCTAACGTAAGACACCTAGTAGGTGTCTTTAATACAAGTTCCCTACCAAAGTCATCTGAGGAGAAGGGGCAGGCAGTCCAGAGCAGAGGATCGTCAGGGCTGTCCAGGAAACTTGGCTATTTCACATCACGCCCCGTGGAAGCTTAGCCTAAAGAAGTTCAACCAAAATGCATTTTTCTATTTCTTCCTTCCTTTTTTTCATACTACTGTTCTGCTGTTTCTTTTTCCTAAAGTCAGTTGGGTAAGCAGTACTTATTAGATTCTTATCACAGTTTCTAGAACCATTATGAGAGAACAAGTGACCACCCCCCCTCACCCCCGCTCTCGTGATCTTCCCCTCCTGAGCCATCTCATGCTGATCCTCTGCTAGAAGTGTCTCTGGGGAGGGCCAAGTGTGTTCTTTTCCCTTTGGAGCCGGGATAATCAGTGGTGCTAGTGATAGCAGGTATGCCATTTATTTCCATCTTCTGAAGGGCTGTCGGAGAATCACTAACCTGGTAGTTAAGTCAGTGTGGAACAAAGGAACAGGGGGTTCTGTGTCTCCCCCCTTGTTGGCTTCTGACCCACGAGATGAGACACTAGTCTAGAAAGATACATCAGAAACGTCAGCAGGGGATTACGGCCAAAGCACAGCAGTAAATTCATACCGTACGCAGATAGGTACTGGGGCAGCAGATTTCAGCTGGATTCCCGGGCAGCTTGACCCACTGCTCTGAGAACCAGGTACTGCACTGTCTCAGACAGCTTTTTAACACTCTTTTTAACGACAGAGATCTAAATCTTAGTGGCCACACAGCTGAACTTGACTGACCTTCAGTGCGAAGGTTCTAGCTAGGGAGTTTATTCCAGAGTTTCGGTCTGAAGGCAGTGGGCCTCAGCCATCTGCTCTACAATCAGGATTTTCTCGGTGGCAGCGAACATTTAGACTTCCAAATCTCAAACCCTACAATAAGTGGAGATTTGATGATGGAAAATTTAATTGGCTGATTTTAATGCCCAAAGGAGCAACATTGTACTATGGAGATAATTACTCCAGTCATTCTTCACATGAGCTCGTTGAATTTCTCTGAAGTTACCTAAAGCCGTAGCGGCGTTTGAAAATTCGAAGCGCTATGAAAAATTGTGTCTGGGTCTTGCTTTTATGGGAAGAAAGTAGCCTTGAATAACCTTGCAAACAGTCCTAATGTATGAGGGTTGTTATAATCTGAGAAGGAGAAACACACAGCTTTCTCTCCTGCGGCTGCAGAGAGTGTCACTGAATTAGTGTGGCACTAGCTGTGAATTATTGTCACATTAAGTTAGTTTTGTGTCCCAACTTCAAGTTAGTTTTACGAATTGGACCTTTGTTACTTAGGAGGCCAGCATGGGAGGCACTGGGGCTGTCATTAGTCATGCTGATCCATATTTCACTGTGACTGTTAGGAAGTCAGCGTTCCAGTGAAGTTATAAAGGATGGCAATTTCCACACCTACAAGCCTAATTCTTAACCACAACTGCTGGGTTTGCCACAACAAATGTTTGATGAAAAGCTGCCCCAGAAGGCCAACCCTATCCTGGGCTGCATCAAAAGAAACACGGCCAGCAGGTTGAAGGAGGTGATTCTCCCCCTCTACCCTGCTCTTGGGAGACCTCACCTGGAGGACTGTGTCCAGGTCTGGAGTCCTCAGCACCAGAAAGACATGGAGCTGTTGGAGCAAGTCCAGAGGAGGGCCACAAAAATGATCCAAGGGCTGATCACCTCTCCTGTGAAGAAAGGCTGAGAGACTTGGGGCTGTTCAGTCTGGAGAAGAGATGGCTCCAGGGAGACCTCATTGAAGCCTTTCAGTACTTGAAGGGGGACAATAAGAAAGATGGGGACAATCTTTTTAGCAGGACTTGATGCAACAGGACAAGGGCTGATGGTTTTTAACTAAAAGAGGGGACATTTAGACTAGACATAAAGAAGAAGTGTTTTATAATGAGGGTGGTGCAACACTGGAACATGTTTCCCAGAGAGGTGGTCAATGCCCCATCCCTGGAAATGTCCCAGGTCAGGTCCGCCAGGGCTCTGAGCAACTTGATCTAGTTGAACACGTCCTTGCAGGAGGGGTGGGTTATATGACCTGTAGAGTCCCTTCCAACCCAAACCATTCTATGATTCTGTGGGAGCTGACCTTTCTAAGGCATCACCTGTTGCTTCACAAATTATCCCAGCAGGTACGTGCTTAAGCATCCCGTAAGCCAGCGATGTCAGCAGACATCAACAGGGCAAAGAGCAAGGGAAGCAAGAGAACCGTGCTTCCGAAAGCTTACCAGGAGGGGAGAGGGTAGTTCAGCTCAGACTGCTAGATACCCTTGCAGCGAGTCCAAGTGGACTGGGCCCAGTCAGGCATGGCTCCTTGAAGGCTGGCCAGGCTGGTCATTTCCAGTGCTGCACCTGCTGCGTGTGGAGGTAGACAGGTTGGATGTGTCAGCACTTACCACAGGATGCAACGGGGGCCCAAGCTTGGCAGCATCTGCGTGTGCTACCAAGCTACGGAGCAGGAACGCAATCCCTTGCTGGATCTCTGCACGGAGCAGCTGCTGACTCCCACGCAAGACTTAGCACCGAGGCACTAAACGTACATTGAGTGCAGTCAGACTGTAGAGGAGCTGGCTGCAGGCCAGCACCGTATCTAGGAAGGATTTCATGGCCTATTTAAAAAATACAGGTTTTGGACTTTGAAACTCCTTTTGTTCTCCTGCGGAACAGGCTGGTGGCAGAAAGTACGACGGTCAGGGATGTCCCCTTCAAACAAACATCTAGCTTTCCTAGTCAGCAACTTGCGAGGTGAAAATACAGCAGATAGTTTGAAAAACGGTCTTTAGCAAAGTTGTCAGGGTCAGTTTAAACGTGCAGACTCTACAGCACGCACGCACGCCAGAGTAAGCCAGGAGAGGCAGAGAGGAAACCTGCTTTTGAGTAGGGAATTAAGGCAGACATTTGAAAATGAGGAGCTGAATGATCAGCAGATGCAATCTGCCTGGTGGACACAGCCGGCACAGAGGCTTCTTCTGTCACTACTGTGAAGGGAAAAGACAGCTCTCCTTCCTCAAGTAATGGTCTGGGTGACGCTGCGGGGGAGAGACCTGCAACTCGTCGCTCGGAAGAGCTGAGTGCTACATTGGAAACACCATTCCTCTGTGCTAAAATGCACCTCTCTGTTCCTCAGCTTAGGGAAGTAAATTGGTCTTGTTTTAAACGTTTTAGTCCAGTCATGAAAAATAACTGGAACAGCCTGGACAACCTCTGACCAAACCAGAATCTTTGGCACGTTAAACATTTCTCCGGTGAAGTTCTCGTACAACAAAACCAGTGTCCCTATAAAACGTGCGCTGCCCAGAGGTGGTCTTAAAACCAGGACTAATTCACCGGGCTTGCAAACACAAACACACAGAAACACGCGACCTGCTGAGCTCCTGCCGTTTGGAAACTGAGGTCAGTCACAGCCTGACGCGCTTTAGATGGCAAGAAAGAAATGAACTAGTCAGTGCTTCTCATCTCATTAACGGTATGATACTGAAGTTACTCTGGTAGGTTTCTTTGGGAGACTATTGAATGTTAAAATAGTTTCTGAAAATCTTCCAAACCCGTTCCCTCTATCAAAGGTGTAATTCTACCTTCAAACGTGAGTACTTGGGACAGAAAGCTCCCTCACTTGATCAATGTACTTGGCTCCAGACGACGGAGCCAGCAGAACCTTCTCGCATCAATCTGTGGAAACACAGAGTCACTTGGTTCGTGGGAACTGCTCCTCTACATCAGAAAGCTGCTAACATGAACCAGGACAACTTTTATACTGGACCGTTTTTTTCATACCCACGTTTAGATTCGGGTTATTATTCTTTGTAACTTAACCAGAACGAATGTTTTTTGCCTGCTTCACAGGTTGATGCCGAAGGAGCGCAGGAGGACGTTCTTCTGGAAGTCTGCAAGACAATTGACTGTTTTCTGAAGAAGGAAGCGGCAGCATTTTGTTTCTCAACAGAAGGGCAGTGACGGTGCCTCCACAGCCTCACCTCACGTGCACCTGACAGCCACGAGTAAAATGCTGTTCAAAGCAATACTGCTTGCTTGAGGGGTACCTGGAATTTGTGCATGTGGTATGTTGTTCTAGATGAAATCTTTTCTCTCTTTTCTGACAATACACTCGATAGAAAGTGGTCTGTCCGCTAACTCTACGCTAAGAACTGTCTATTGTTTTAATGGTTGTTTGCTCTTCACGGGTTAAAAGCGGCATGGTGAACAGCAGCTCTCGTTTGCATTTCATGATCTCATACATCTGACTGCAAATCAGACAGTGCCTGGCCACCAGTGAGCTCCTCAGCCACATCACTCACCATTTAGCACATTAACTTCAGATTACTGCCTACAAGTTTCCCATTGGTTATTATTTCCTTTTAATTAACAGTATTCATTTTTGCGGTGTCACTTAAGCTTGTTCTCGGGTTTTAGGGACTAAAATGTGGACTCTGTTACATGCAGCTCTAACTGGAATTAGTCAAGCTGGAACTTAAACTTTCAAGACATCCCCAGAACACTATCACAGTAAGAAGCAGAAACAAATGATGGAAGGTGAAGATAGGGTTGAATATTGTGGAAGTCTGTCAATCTACTACTGTGGAGCAGACACCAGTTTTGAGACAGCCTTTGTCTTCTGCTGGGAATTGCAAGATACTCAAAAATGATGGCTTCCCAGTTTTGTGAGCTGAGGTGAAGATAATGGCTGCGTGGCAGAGTTAAACGTGCAGCTCAGTAGTTACCCGCATGGACAGCGATTTTACTGTATTAATTGAAGTCTACGTAGAAAGTTGACTATGTGCCAGAATGTACGGAGATACCTTTAACTCGTACTTCAGAAGTGCAAGATTCAGATCATCATCCGTTGTCTTGTACTGGCATTGCCAAAACCTTTTTAGTATTTATCTTTTGGGGCGGGGTGGGGCATGGAAAATACCGGGGATTATTTGATTTGTATTGCTTGCATCTTTAGTAAGCCATTTATCCGTAATATCGAGGGAAAAAAGCCTGTACAAATCCCATTCTATTTCCCTTAGGTTAACCAAAATATTGTGGAGTTTCTTTGGTATTCCGATAGCAAAATAAAAGCTTGTCTGACATTGCTGTAAAGTAATTGCATCCTCTTTCTGGAACTGCCGGCTGAATTCGCCGTTGAAGCGGGCTGCATGATCGCTCTTACTGTCAAAGTTGTACTTTATGCGGCAGGTTTGTATTTTTTAAGTTACCTTTCTTGTAATGAAGACAGAATACAAATAAAACATGTACAAAAATGAGGAATAATGATTTGTGTTACAGTATATGTGGGTTTAATCCTTTTAAAGCACAGTACATGACTTGAAAATATAGCTCAAATCCGCATGCTTACAGAGTATGTCCTTTTTCCATCCAGGGCAGGTTCTCCCGTTGTCTTTCTCTTCCTTGGCAGTTGCCCTGTGAACGCTAATGCAGTTATTTCTAAGGGACTGGTTTAGATATGTTCTTATCCTTTACATCCTGGATGTTCCTTCTTTCCTGGGTCCTTTCATAGCCTACATTTTACCTCTGAGGTGCTCCTCCCGTGCCATTAAGTGACCAGTAGCATCTGCAGTACAGCAGCCTTAAGCAGGAGACTTTCAGAAAGCGCCAGCCTGAGAAGGCAGGTTGTTCTAAACCCAGCCTTCAAGCACTAGCAGCTCTCTGCTGGAGTATTTTCCCCCCAAAAATCCTGGAGTTACCATGAAGCTGCAAATTCATCTGGGAAGGTTTTCTGGAGTATTTTTTATTACTTCTAATTACAACGTAAGTTAAGAAGTGCGGAGTATCATAGTTGTGCGGGTTGGGAACAAAGGCAACAATCAGCTGCTATTTTTATTTTTCTTTTCTCCTTTTTTTGAAAATCAAATTACAAAAATGATTTAACATACAGATTCAGTTTAATATTTTTCTTTCTGCTTCTTCTGGTCTTTTCTGTGGAACAACACCAAAAAAAATTCCCATGCTCGACGGGGTGTTTGTGCATTAGACACCTATTTGCGTATGTTCATCATGTATGCAAGAGGAATAGCTGGCTACGCATGCATATGGAAACAGAAATATTTATACATTGGCAGTAGAAAGAGGGCTTATCCCAGACACTTCTTTCTCGGGTGATTCAGACTTGAAATCCTCCTTCTGCTTCCAATCTCATTCAAATTATACCGTGGCTTTTTTGTTCTTCCCAAGCTACCCGCAAGCGACGAGTGGATAATCTCACTAATGTACTTTTGTTATTTTCCTCTGATAATTTTTTCAGGATAGCAACAGAAGAGAAGTATTACCACAGACTCTGGCTGCGAATGCACCTCCACTGACTCTAGCTTCCTAGAAACAGCACAAATGATACAGAAAGCACATTTTTTTACGGTATCCGAGACCCTTTGAGCAGTATCTTTTCCAATGAGAAACTGAAATGCTTCATGTGAATTTTTGTGTTGTCTTTTCTCCGCGGTTTATTCAATTTACCTAAGCATGTCAGACGACGTGAGGCGAGTTTACATACGATACTCGCTCGGTGTTTTAGTAACTTCACCGTATTACCTTCTAAATAGATTTACTGCTTGGAATTATTCTTTTTTTTCTGAAGCGAAAAGTAACTACACCTAAAGTTATTGCAAAAATTAATACTGATCAGTTTAAAGTTATTAGGTGCAGCCAGCCAATTATCCTTATTGCCATCTTTTAAAGTCAAATTAGTTTCTGCTCTAGCTAATGACTCTGAGTGTTCAAGTTTCAAAGCAACTGGAAGTCTATTACAGTTATAAAATGATAATCAGGTGTTTCTGAACCACAAGCTATACATTTCAATAGAAAATATATTAACTAAAATATGTCACAATAATTACAAAGCTTCTCAGACAAGGGCATACAGTGTACCGAGGCTCCTAAACTCTGAATTTTCTGCTACCTGAAAAAGAACAGTCAGCGAGTACGACAGGAGAGAAGTGACATGCCAATCCTGCAAAAGGCGAAGCGTGTTTAGGAAGAGCAGAGGAAGGCGCTGGGCATCTTGCAGGTCTGCATAGTCACTACTGGGGTGACGCAGTAAAATGTCCTCTGAATGTTTTCCATCTTGATTAAAAAGTCAGAACTACACAGAAAGGAAGTCACAGCAAGCATTCTATATATAAACAGACTGTATCCACATAGTTTATTTCTCACAGTTCTCCTGACAATTGAACATTATTTAAGAACATACTGTATACACAGATAAGAAGAAACATACAAAATGTTTTAAATGATGCACAACAAAATCCAGCAGTATAAAAGAATGCATGTGAACCCTTGCTCACTGCTCAGGCTAAATTTAATCACTGTTTAAATAGTAATAAAAATACAATCTTTCATGGATCTTGTGCAGACTACAAAAGAGGAAAAATTATTACCATATATATGATTTATATTAGGCAGTTTTCTTTGATGAGTTGCACTAACAACTCCAAATACAGAGGCAGAGGCTGTGTATTTTATTTTAAAGGAGTTAATGTTGAGTATTAGAGACTTTACACAGTTACTACCACTGGCACTTTTCACCATATTTTGTACACATCACACGATCATCTTATATAACATTACATTTAAAAAATTCTTCCCCATTTTTCAGTGAAAGAAATAAAAAAAAATAGACTAAACTGAATGGGAAGAGGAAGTAGGAAAAGGAGAAGGAGGA
>JAAGNO010014834.1:93109-152429 GCA_033439905.1 Ceryle rudis
AAAAATAATAATAATAAAAAAAAATTTGAAAGTCAATGTGATTAAGCAGCTCTGATTTAATAAAGGCCTGTAACCAACCATCGCCGAGACAGTGAGTAGTTTTTAGAGTACATCCTAGAAGCAAACACTGTCATTGGTTAAAACCTTGCCTAAAGAAGTCAGTTACTGTGCTGAAAACTATTTCACAACAAAACTGCAAGCTACTAAACTGGTTTTATATAAATACTTCATCTCCTCTGGATCTCGTTATAACCAAGTTCTTCAAAGCCTTTGGAATTTACTCTATCTTTAATGTGTGCTCTCATTTCTGGCTCACCCTTTTGTATGTTTTTCTTTTGTGTTTAGATTCACCACCTAAAAAGTGACTAACGTGGTGAAAGAAAAGTCTCCCAGTGAAACCTTCCGCACACTAGGAATGTTCAGCTGCTGTTCAGTGATCTAGAACCATGACAGCTCAAAGCTGTAGTTTGACAAGTACACCCAGGAAGCTGTCATGCTGTGAGCGACATTTCAGGGAAAGCAGAGTCTTTCCAAAATGTGCACAGAATTAACAATGGTGCCATTGTTAGTTTTCAAAGAGGATAGTAAGCCCAAGATGGTAGATCTGCTTCCCATGTCATCTATTTGCTGGAAAGTAGTTTGGGTCAAGATAATTGTAACTGGTGCCCTGGGACATGCAGTAGTCTCTGTCTAAAAATGTCTCTGCTCTGTAAATAGGTTCTAACTGATGATCTTCCTTATGAATCTCTGTTTCATGCAGACTGCAAGGGAAAGAAAAAGATAACAGTTTAAAAGTCAAATATTTTCCTTCTCTTTAACTTTCACAAACAGTGATCATATTAACAGGCTCGTACCAAATGTGATACCAATTACTCAAGTCTATTTCCCCTCACTCTTTAACAGTGCCAAACTTATCTGTCCACTGCGTTAAGAAAAAACGTGTTTCCTACATCCAGAACATGCTTACAAAATGTAACTCCCACAAACGCATGATAAAGTACCTTCCGCTTCACCCACCACAGGACGTGTGTCCTGTGCTGGAGCAAAGGTTTCCAGCATACACAGCAGTTAAGCCACGTGGAGAGACTCCAGCTAATTACAAATAAGGAGTGAAAGCGTACGCTGCTCACCAGTCAGAACAAGAATCACAGAAATCCAGGGACATTTCTTGAGGGCAGTCTTGGCAGTGCCACCGAACCCCCTGGATGGGTTCAATTCCGCAGTTATCACACTGTGAAGCAGAGGGAAGAGGATTGAACGGCAACTGTAACCACTTAGGTTACCAACAGCATACACCGATACACCACACAGAAGAGACAGGGATGTAGGTCGATCGCCGCTAGCCCACACAGATGAATTCCTCTCACCACACACCGTAACTTATTCATGGATGAAGAAGTCATCAGGCTCTAGAAGAGCCCTCCAGAGCCCTGACGATTGATCTGATCGACCTTCTTCTCGCTGTGCTCCCCACTCCCCAAAGCTCCCCACGGACATTACCCTCCTGCTCAACAAAGGCAGAGCTAGTCCTGCCTGCAGTCTCTGCTTGTCCTCCGTGGCTGTAAGAACTGCTGCAACACGAGACAGCAGTGTGGTATTTCTACAGCTTAAGTCCAGCCATATGAGATGTGTAAGTATAGCTCCACTGCCCATGGCAGAAGGCAGCAGTAAGTCTAGACCAGTATAGCTTGTTGGGAGGCTGTTGATGGGCTGCGGGCAGATCAGGACACGACAGGTCAGACCGGTGCACTTCCAAACCGGGAAATACAACAACACATTATAGGTGGGCTGGAACTAAAAGCCAGCTGGCTGGGAAGGAAGGGAGACAAGATGTTCAAGGGAACAGAAGTCTGAAACTAAAGCTGAGCAAGAAGACAGTAAACTAATCCCCTGAGAATAATCACGGACAACACGACAGCAGCGAAGTGCAGGAAGAGTGTGGCATGAAGAGGAGGAAACAAAGTACAGATGAAACATCAAAGCTGGATGAAAAATTCACCATGGTAGAGAAGAAGGGCAGAAATCTGATAAAAAACAGGAAACCTGGAAAATGGGATTTGAAGGCAGAGGAGAACTTTTCAAAAATCTCGAAAGAGTGCTGCAGAGACAGGACTGAGGAGGAAACAGAAACGCGGGAAACAAGCCTCTGCTCCCATAGCTCATCCTCCTTCAGTTCTCTCACAGCATCTTGCGAAGCCCACTTGCCCAGCAGCTCGTTCCTGGCCACAACTGATCTCCTCAGGGTTTCAAAGAGCTTACACCTTAGGAACAGCCTTGTCACAGCTATATGCCTTCCTTCCACAGATGGCTTTCAGAGTCTGCGGGCTGATAACGAGGGACTGAGCACACTCAGGGCTGTTCCCTGAAAACATCAAGTTCAGAATAATGCTAAATACTTCTGAAAAAGAAAACATGATAATTGCTTCCAGTTATCTCAATTTGAGAACTAAGATAGTGGAAACCCCTGACCTTCATTTCTATGCTCCAGCTTCCCTCTCCCCTGTGAACCAGAAATACCATGACTTTCATTTCCTAAGGAAAGAAAAGAAGTCTTTGCAAATTGCTCTGATATTACAGCAATGAAAGCCATAAGAAAAGCCCACGAGGGGATTCAATAATTCAATATTCAGAGCAGAGTTTGAATAATGTGTAGTAAATGAGGCTGAAGGCCATGCAGAACCAAAACTGCTCTGAATGGTTGCCTATTAAGTGAGCTCCAGCCAGCCGGTGCACTAAGTGAGGCAGCAGCACTCCCGAGGAAAGGCAGTATATAATCCCATCATTGCATAGCTTGCTGTAACGCGTAGTGAAACCTAATTCAGACTGCAAAGAAACTTTCAAACTTCAAATTTATTTTCTTAATTTCACGTTAACAATTGTTTCGTGCTCTTGCTTCAGCTGCTGTGAGCTATTACTTGATAGGGTTGGGAAGTTGCTACAACAGACAAAAAAATTGTTAATCTATTACTGTTCTGATTCCAAAATCTTTGTCCCTTCTTTGGCCTCAAGTGGAGGCAAAACGACTCCAAATTCATGACCAGAGAATTATTATCAATGAGTCATTGTCACAGCAAAGCGCAGCGTCAGAGGGGATTCTGTAATGCTGCAACAAGGCTCTCGAGCTGTATTTGCATAGTATGAATGAGGAACAGACAGTATGCTTATTAATTCCCTTACAGTATCAGTGTCCAGTGAAATCTGAGCCATTGGAAAAAGTGAGTTGTTTTTATTAGAGAGGATGAGGGAAAGCAGACACAGACTGGAACCACAGTAACGAACCAAGCTCGCCAGAGCAAACAAAGCCTTTTTAGGAAATCACAGAATGGTAGAAATGTCTGGGTGGGAAGGGACCTCCAGAGGTCATCTGGTCCAACCCCCTGCTGAGAGCAGGGACAGCCTCAACTAGAGCAGGGTGCTCAGAGCTCTGAATGTCTCCAGGGATGTGGCCTCCACCGCCTCCCTGGGCAACCTGTGCCAGTGCTCTACCAAATTCCGAACCACGGTATCTTTGAAAACCTTCTACAATCCACCGAGTAACAACTCACCTTGAATCCCACATGCTGCACAAATCCACTTTCTGCATGCATCTGCTGGAGTTTCTGTTTCTTCAATTTTTTAAATTCTAACAGTTCTTTGTACTCCGGTAACTCTCGGTATGTTAGGGGAATACTCTCTTCATCCTTTTTCATGGTTAAAAAAAACCACAAAGAGAAACGTGCTTGAGCAGTATAGTAACTAGTAAGACATAATTTCCACAAATCACTGTGTATGGCTAATAACCTTTGAGAAAATGCTGGCCGTTTATTCTAAGAAACGTATTTTTAAAAACGTAGCAGAAAGCAGCCAACCTGCATTTTATTTTTGTGTTATTCATACTTTATTTTTTGCATTAAAACAAAAACCACGAGCAAGTGTCTTGCAGTGAAGAGCTCAGCTGTAGCATAAAGGAGAGAGCAGTGAATCACCTTAATTCCTAGGGGGGGTTTTTTGTCATCCTGGATGTTTAACTACAGTTTCCACATAATCCATTTGTCCATACGCTGTGGGCTAAGCGGCAGCTGCAGTGGAAGGCCTGGCTTTGGTGTAAGACAAAGCTAGCTCATTTTAGTTTTAAATACTTGGCAACAGATAATACACTAGAGAACTGAAATTTCAGGTCCGTGTTATCCAGTTAATTGATCTTTCTCTGCACTGCTCTGTGGAATGGTGTGGAACAACACTAGTCGAAGCGTAGTTATAATCACTGCTCTGAACTACTCTGAGAGCTGGGAAAGCATTAAAAACGTTACACCCAGAAACTTTTTACGGTGTTCAGATTTTTCGCACAAACTCAGCTCTTTAGAAGTCCCATAAATCAAGCCGGTACCGAGCTTCCATTTTATGTACTTATTTGGAGACAGTCAATAGTATTAACTCCTCACCTTTACCCGTAAGAATAAAAAGTGCTAAGAGGCATCATTCCATGACTGCAAGAGTAGAAGCTTCACAGTTATCCAACTCCTCCACCCCTTTACTTCATGCTGTCTCTTACTAGCTTAAGGAAACAGATTGCTATTTTTTCTGAATGATGAATAAATGTGTCTCCCTACAGGCTGGTAAATACACCTCTGCCAGAGCTTTACAACCAGTGGCTTTCTCTTTTTAAAGAAACACACCACTTCTGGTTTTTCTTTTTTTTATTATTTCTGATCCATTTTCTTCAACAAATTGGGCTGAGGGCCTGTCTGTTATGAGAAGACAGAAGCTCTCAAATTCAGACGCGCGTTTCAAAACGGCTATTTAACTGCAGCAGCTGTACGTGGCAGATGCCAGCTGTGTGCAAAGACGACAAGTCTTTATTGGAGGAGAGCATTTTCAGGTCCTATACTGACAGGAACGTTCAGTTATGGAAAACAACTAAAAGATAGTAATCAAAACTCTTCGAATGTAACCCCCACACATCATTTCCATTTCTTTTTATCAATCCATGAAGATTAAAGAACCTGTATTATTAGTAAGTTTATGAAAGGAAGTGAGGGAAACAGGCTTGCTCTTTCCTGGTAGATTTCTAAAGGTCTTATCAATTATTTCATTGTATTATGAACCCATATAAAGGACTAGACTGCAAATGTTCAGAAAAATCAAGGTTAAACGACTCCATTCATTCGTGTGGTGATAAGCTACTCCTCTTAATATAAAGCAGGAAACCGTATACTGAATAAACCAAGCCATAATGGCTCTGCATGGACACTTCATTCTGGAATCGTAAGCGGCTGTGTTCTAGAGTAATTAGACTCCTCACGAGATTAAGTAATTATAACTGAAAAGTAAATTTGCTCCGTTGGGACTAGAGGGTCTTCACTTGGGAGTAATTCCTTTATACTAAACCAATTTTTCAGGAATGGTTATGCCAGTCAAGCTTACTGGTAATATCCAGGCAAACTCTTTTGTCTTTAGAAGGGAACAGCAGCTGGTACCGCCACTGTCAAGAAGTCAAAGCCTTTCCTATCATTTTCTTGCTACACTGAATCTCTCTCACGCTGGGCAGAGTTTTTTTTCCTCCAAGCCAGCGACCGTCAGTAAGAAACCTGACTTTTAACATTAAAACAGAGTCCTGTATGTTCATTTTGAATAAGATTTCTTTTTTTTTCTTCAAAATTGCTTCTATTTTGCACTGATAATGGGGGTCTTTTTTGGTAACTGAGCTCACCCGAGTCTTTCTACATTTCTGCATGCCTGAAAAATATCCGCCTGGAAATGCTGCACTAGTGAAGAAAGGAAAGATTAAGCCAAATGTAAATAAACCCCAAAAGGGTGGGGGGTGGAGGCAGGCGGGCACAAGTCCACCATTAGCACTGCAAAAACATAAACAGGGTCTTCTATCCAACTTAAAATAAATCCCAGTTGATTCACGGTGCCCGTAGGACATCAACAAAACCAAAATGCTTTAGGAAAATATTAGAAAACATGTATTGAAAACCAATACAGAACAAAAGGATGTCTGCTCAAAACCAGTTCCATTCAGAGAAATAATCATCACCCTGCATCTCTTCTAACAGGCATTTTTCTTTCCAGGCCTATTTAGGTTCTGATTGGCATACACAAAGTTATGAGGAATGTCTGTAGGCGAACCAAAAGACCATCAGAAAGAATACAGAACGTGGGTGAAGAAGGGATTTAAGACCGAGTAATAAAAGAGCAAATTGAGTAATTAAAGGAAGATTATGCAGTGCATGTAAAAAAGTCAATAAAGAAAATACATGGGACTTTTACTGGGTGGCCTTCTGTAATGAGACAAGCTTTTCACACACGTGATGTCACCAGGCTCATGAAAAAGGAAAAAAAAAAAAAATCATTAAAGGGTAACAAATCAGGTTGTGCAGTGTAAGCACAGTAAAGCCACAGCGACTCACACCAGCCGTGCAATCTGCCCAGCACCCTGCCAGTAGGACAGAATCCCTCTAGGATCCTACGCCTCTGCCTGGCAGGGGGAAAGTCGTGTGTCTGAATTCTCGTAGCACCCTGGCACGTGATGAATTAGGAAAGTGGAACACTACGCGATGTAACAATACATTGGGTTAGGATGCCTATTGGAATTTGCCTCTGAAACCACATAAATCTGCTTGCTGATCAACAACTCAGCCTGTTAGGTCATGCTTTGAAGTGGATTTTTTTAAAAAACCCGTAATTAATTCCCCTGTTTTTAATCAGAATCGTAACTCTATAGTTCATATGATTTTTCAAACTCGATCTCATCTCAGATCCCTTTTTGAAAATGCAGAGCTAAGAGTTTTTAGAGCTGTGTCAGGACACAACTGCTCATTACTACATCTACAGCCTTCCTCTGGGATTCGGTCTGCATTTTCTGCAGTTGAAGGCCTTTATATTTAATGATCTGTTTAGAATTCAAAATGGCTCACGAACCTCAGCACAGTTTAAGACTTACTTGATGATATTTATTTTATGTCAAAGATGCTTAATGCCCCTATTATCCATTAAACAAGGTTAAAACGACAGTGAGCAAGACATCAAATGACATACCGATACTTCCTCTTCTGCTGCAGTATCCATATGGCTGTGAAAACTGGATCTGTCATCGTCTTCATCCATATAAACTGGAGGTTCATGAGATGTCATAAAAGTTGAAGGTTTGAAAAGATGTTTATTTAAAGGATGCTGCCGTCTACTTGATGACTGGAGTGAAAAAAAGACATATTTTTAAAGATAGTCCTTGGCTATTACTTAAGTGATCCTCATCAACAAAACACTGCCAGGAATTAGCTCTCTTGCACTGAACAGTCTATTCATACTCCCAGTTATTTTTAATTAAAACCTGCACATTCAGAGCCTCACAGAGCCACCTTCTCCCCCTAACAGGCGAAATCAGCCGGACAGGGGGACGCTGCTCTGGTAAGAACGCAGTAGGAGTGAGCCCTTTCCATAAACCCCTCACCACCTCAACGGATCGGACTGACAACGACAGAAGACAGAAAGGAAAGCCACTGCAGTTCTGAAGGCTGAGAACCAAAGTGCAAAGCTATTAAAAGACTTCCAAGAGTCACGAACGGTCCGAGTGCGAGACGAAACAAAGCCGCAGTTTTGCGCAGGTCCAGGATCCACGAGACCAGTCCACGCTTGACATTTATCTTCAACTTCTTGGCTTAATTTGTGCCTCAGACAATCTAAGTCTAGCTAATTGTCCCGAGCTCTTTCCTAGTCTGGGGGGAGAAGAGGCAATTCATTCCATCGTAAAAGGGGATTCCGAGAGTTAAGGCAGAATTGCTCTCTGAAGGTTCTTATTCATTGCCACTGACTGGAAAAGGAACCTAAAACATGTTAGATGAGATAAATTGCTCCATTAGTGTGTATCTAAAAACTTACAACTTTAATGCTGTCTGAAGGTGCAGAATGCACGGCAGCTGTAAAATATTACTTAGAGGCACTCGGCCCCTATTACTTATTCCCCACGGAAGAGTATTAAATATCAAAAAATGTGAATCAAAAACCAGAAGTATGAAAAGTGTTCTTTTAATAATCATGAGAGGATTGTCTTGAGAGGATTGTCTTACACTCTGTCTAGCTTCAGTCATACAAATAAAGCGTAAGGATTATTTACAATAGTTAATGTTTTCTCTTTTGAAGTAGGACTTTTTATCCCAAAGGTTCCTACACATCCTTCTCAGTGCCATGGACAGCGGGGTCGAGGCGCCCTCAGGAAGTCTGCTGATGACACCAAGCTGTGTGGTGGGGTTGACGTGCTGGAGGGAAGGGGTCCATCCAGAGGGACCTTGACGGGCCTAAGAGGGGGGCACACATGAACATCACGAAGCTCAGCAAGGCCAAGGGCAAGGTTCTGCACAGGGGTTGGACAATCCCAAACACTGATACAGGTTGAAAACAGCCCTGTGGAAGAGTTGGGGGTGTTGGTGGATGAAAAACTGAGAATGAGCTGGCAACGTGAGCTCACAGCCCAGGAAGCCCATCGCCTCCTGGGCTGTGTCAACAGAAGTGTGTCCAGCAGGTTGAGGGAGGTGATTCTCCCCCTCTGATCCGCTCCCATGAGACCCCACCTGCAGTACTGTGCTCAGCTCTGGGGCCCCCAGCGTAAGGACATGGACTTGTTGAAGTGAGTCCAGAGGAGGGCCACAAAGATCATCAGAGGGCTGGAGCACCTCTCCTATGAAGAGAAGCTCAGAGTAGATATTGTTCAGACTGGAGAAGAAAAGCTCTGGGAGACCTTACAGCAACCTTCCAGTACCTAAAGGAGACCTACAGGAAAGCTGGGGAGGGACTGTTTATCAGGGATTGCAGTGATAGGACGAGGGGTAACAGTTTTAAACTGAAAGAAGGTAGATTAGGTATTAGGAAGAAATTTGTTCTGTGAGGGTGGGGAGACTTGGAACAGGTTTCCCAGAGAAGTTGTGGCCGCCCCATCCCTCAAAATGTTCAAGCCAGGTTTGATGGGCCTTGGAGCGCCCTGCTCTAGTGGGAGGTGTCCCTGCCCACAGCAAAGGGGATGATTTTTAAAGTCCCTTCCAACCCAACCCATTCTGTGGTTCTGCATCCGTTACTGATCTGTAATACTGTACTACCATTTATCTCCAGAGGGATTCAACCCCTAGAGAGGGATCTAGCATTATCTAGCGCTTGTGCACAGCTTACAAAGTAAAGGCAAAGATCACACAAATTCTCTTTGATGGACCGTAGACATACACACAGAAGTGTAGCAAGGAACTGACACGAGTTCCATTCACTCTTCAGGGAAGAGAGAGATGAAGTCTCTACTCAGATCTGCAGAAGAGCTACAGGATAAAAATTAATGTTTTGTCCTGAGACTGACGTGCTATCCACTGTGTTGTTCTGCCTTATGATCACTGACTTCCTCTGTTTTGCTGCCTTTCTGGTTTCCCTGAAGATTTCAAACCCCCAGAACAGTCTGTTTCTAAGTCAGATGGTATTTCAGCAGGAGTTGACACATTGGTTTAAATTTTTTGTTATCAGAAAACAGGTCTGCATTCAATACTTAGATGAAGCCAGGGGAAGTGTCTACACTTAAAGAGCAGCACTGTTTCACACACAGTTATGACTTAGGAATTTAACTGAGAGCTTGAATTCTCTTTTTAACATGATACTACTTCTGGTGAAGAATGAACTAAAATACTTCCTAAAAGCAGACAGTTAAAATATCATTTTTCCCACGGGAAAAGTATCTCCTGCACCCGCTTAAAAGCAGGTGCACTAATGACATTATATAAGCACTAAAACGAAAATGCTAAGCAGTAATTGAAGAACTGAATACTAGAGTTCTAAATCTCTCATTGTTTTCTTTTCACCAGTAGCAGATAATGGTTATAGAGGAAAATAAACCGATGCATCCCGTTTAATTTCCTGTATCACTTATCAGAAGTGACATTAGGACATAGGAGGAGATACAGACAGTAATTTCAAGACGTTCAAGAACTGAACAGGCTTCACCTCCCCAGTAACTTGGAAAAAAGCAAGCTGGGCAAGCCCCACGGAGAAATGCAAGCATCCCTCTGACACAATTATTTACATTAAAGATATCTATTGCTTTTAGTCTCCCACAGACATGTGCTTTAAGTACCAGCATCCAATTTTCATACTTCCGTTACTGGCAATAACACAGGTACCACAGCTGACAGCCTACGGGCACACTCCGTATCAAAACAAGGATGAGCACAGCAGAAGGATGACCCGGGTGTCCAGTGCCCCCTGCATTTCCTTTCTGCCACGTTATCTGCACCGGAGGCTTGGGAGTAACTAGAGCCCGGTACAGCGCTGTCAGTCTGTGCTCTAAGTAGACAGTTATATTAGCAGGCTGAGAGTTCCATTCCCCCACATACGCGATTTGTCTGATTTTTTTCATCTGCTGTATTTCTTATTTGTGATAGGAATATAAAATGGAGATGCCACCTTAATAAAAACCAGGGCACAATGAGCTTTCTCTTATGGCCTGGCAAAAAGGAGATGAATCATACTGTGGAACCGGAAGTATTAGGTTTGTTCTCCATACAAGCTTAAAAATCTACAGGGTGGTCGCATTACCAGCGTAGTAAGAGTGCTGGGATTTTATAAAAAGCATGTTTGAATGGTCATTTGTATGATGACTCTCTTTTAAGTGTCATATATGTTGCAAAGCAAAATAGAGCAAGACATTTCCGTCTGAAGCCTGTGCTTGTGCTGGTTCTATAGGCTCAGTTATATGTAGCTTTCTATGCTTTGTTAATTAGGAGATGACTGCAATATGAATGATAGGGCTCCTTATCCTCGTCCAACAGGGTTCTCCTTTTCCTCTTCTGCATCAACTGCAGGAAACTTACAAATGAGGCAAAAGTACCCAAGACGAATCACTCAACCCTGTTTGCTCAGCCCGCAAGCACACTGCCATGTTCTCTGACACTTCGTGTCCCCGAGATTATCTGGTAAAGATGCAAGTAAGGGATGTTAAAATGAAGCCAGAGTAACACCCAACTCGCTCTACAGTGCTAATGGCAAAAGAAAAAGATGCAAGTAATACATGGGAGGTGGAAGCATTTAGTTGGAAAGCACTAATCCAGGCTTAAATCTGTTGAAAAAATTGATTGTGACTCAATTTGCACGTGGATGCAAAGAGAAATACAGAATTTATGCCGTAGTATTGTCTCACCTTTTTGGAATATAAATACAAGTTTGGAGTTCTTCCTGGAACTGGAATACCAGCTTTAGTCAATTTAATAAAATATTTTTGCACTCTACTGGCAACCTAGAAAAAAACAACATGCAAGAATTAAATGTCAGATGAAATGAAACAGGCCTTGATTTCAAAGTTTTGCCAGCATTGCTACATTGGTGCAGAATACAAGGATGAGAAATCCTCATTTTCTTTTCCTGTGACAACTACTCTAACCTTACCTATCCTGCAACGCTGCATTTGTAATATTTCCAGACACAACAAGTCAAATGGAGAAGTAACTGGTGTCTCCACATCTGTGTCCTTTTGTGGCTCTTGGCCCCAGTAGAGAATTAATTCTTCTGCCCTTGAGCATTCACCTGCCTGCCCGTTCTACAGCACTGAGGAGCAGGGAATTCCCCATCCAGCAGGTGTATCGGTGGTGGCACTGGTGGTGGCACCGTACTCGCTGTATGGAATGAAACGCAGGCTGTCGAAATCTAGTGAACAACCACATCTGGCAGCCTCGTCACGGGCTTTGGGGCACTTTGCAAACGCTGTATTTGAGACTGAGTCACGCTGTTACTAGTGAAATGCAGGCCATTTTCAAGAAAAAGAGATTGCTGAAAAATTACTGGATTTTATTTATTGCTGTTTAAAATAAACAACGGAATCTAGAACTAAACCTCTGGTGAATCTGAATCAACTGCTGGGGTGCAGTGACTGGCATCACTACCAGCACTGCACAAGAACTCAAACAATGGCCAAGAAGTAAAATTGTGTTCCTAGCAAAATAAATTTTATTCCTTTAATTATGAACATTATAGAAAAATATACCTCTTTTCTTAATCCCTCAGTTTAGGAATTGCAGGGGTTTTTGACAGAAAAGTCCCCCAGATTAGAAATAAATTACTGGAGTGCAGATGAGAAACCTGGAAATCTCTTATTAGTGCTTCCTAAAAAAGCTTAAAAGTCAAGGAAAGGGTTTACTTCTCAAAGTGTTTTCCTTGTTACCTGCTTTGCTGTTCTGTTTCCTAGTTCATCAGCTATCTTCTGCCACCGTCGGGACTCTACTTCCTCTGGTGGATACTTCAAAAGCAATTGCTCAAGTTTTTTCTAAATTAACAGAGGAAAAAAAATAAATTAATCCATCTTTCCTAGTAGAGGTATGAGCTGTCAAAAAGATCAGTATCTACTTACACGTGACTCTGCACTTCTAAGCGCTTTAAACATTATTACACAATTATTTTTATTCCCACGTTTGTTACCAGAGCTACACAATGGAAGAGTTTCCCATTACCTGTTCCTCTACAGTCCACAGCTGGTTAAAAGTTTCAGGTTTGGTCTCATCGCAAAGTCGTCCTCTTATCATCTGCGCCAAAAGAGGATATACAATGGAATACATGCTTAGAAAAAGTACAGTTAGGATAACTCCATTTTAACCCTTTCCTACCCGAGTGAAACCAAGCCACATGAAAATTCGCAATAAAATTTGCCTAACTCCATAGAGTTAAGTTCTCTGAATTGAGCACGTGAATGAGGTGTCATCACCAACGTTAACGTCTGAAGAACCAGTTACACTTACCATGTACCCAGATTAAAAATGAAAAAAAAAAAACATTTCAAAAATTACTTTTTTGTAAAATTTTGTCTTTCCTTTTGTAGCACCCACCTGCGGACGACTGTTTGTAGAACCTTCTGGACCATCACTTAAAGGCAAGACAGAGTATGAAATAGACTCTCCATCCTTCTTGGGATCCAAAGGACTTTTTGGTCTTGCAGGTATACCTACTGCAAGCAGCACAAAAAAGGAACGATTAAAGCTCCACACTGGTGGAGTTTTCCTTCTCCCCGCTTTTTGCCCTCTTTCCTTTTACCTTTGTCAAAAATCAGCTTCACTCTCCTACTGTTACGTTTTCGGTTTTTGAATTCTCTCTCAAAGTTCCCAAGGCTACTGGTGTATTGGTCCCAGGCAATCTCAGGGAGCTGAACAACTCTCTGTGGGTACGGGAGACCCATATCGACCTGGAAAAACAAGAATGCGAAGTGAGAAGCAATATTTAACACAAGTGCTCTATATCCCAACACAAAACTATGAATCCTGCAAAGTTATGAAAACCTGATGCTGCCTCTTGGCTAACAGCAGAATTCAAAATCAAAATTTTTCAAGTGCCATGCGGCACGCAGTCTTTAAGGAGAAGGCCTCGTTCAGGAATAATACACAACAGTGCATAGAAAATATGCAGCGGCACGGTCAATGATGGCTTATTGAGCATAAAACTTTGAAGTTTGTATTTCACAGCTGAAAAAGCTGTTTCTGACTTCAATATCCCATTACAGCCTGTCTTCTGTTTTGCTTCGGAGTTTTATCATCTGATAAACCTACACTCTTCCCATCTGAGAAACCCGTGTATATTTGACAGTGATTTTGCTGCTGTCTGCCCGGAACGTGGCTGTTGCAAAGCTCAACGTTTTATTTAAGGGTCAACCTTAAGACTGTAGCTCCTTTGGTCTGGAGGCAAAAATACACCAGATACTTTCAACTAGCAATAGTATTTCTCCACACAATGACTCTCAAATGCAGCACTATCACATCACGCGTGCTATGAACTCATCTCAGAATCTAGTGGAAAGACAACTACTGAAAGCAATGGGCTTGCATCAGACCTCTCTTTAAAGCTACGCTCTACAAACCTAATCAAAGAGCACCATAAAATACCTTGTTCTTCACTGAAATACAACATGTTGCTACGAGGCTAGAAGGTCAGGTGTATTTGTGTTCAATGTGGCAGCTGAAACTATCCCATCTTTAAACATCCTTTCAGTATCCTTGTTACTACAACATTTTTAAAGCTTGAAAATGTTTCCTTATCAAAATTAATTCTCCTCCATCAGACAATATTCTGTTATCCAGAACTCAGGTATGTTTTCCAGTGTTCATTTTGGTTTTAGGCTATCAACTACATTTCCTGCTGTTTAAAAAGCACCCCACCAAATTCACTCATAGCACAACATTTAATTGCTCTAATGAGAGAAATTGTGAATTCTTGATCTAATGCCTTACTATGAATTACTTCCAGTTACCTGCAGACTTCAGGTTGTCTTAAAATACCTAGATGATAATTAGAAATGGAGTGACTACATTTCTATATACCAAAAAAAAAAGGAAAGAAAGCGTATCTACTAAAATCATTGAAGACCTATGCCTTACAGGTTTAGTAAGAAAACAAAGGGCCATTTTTGCCCAACAGACAAAGGATTTTAAACTCACAGTGTTTAAATTCAGAATGCACCGAATTCTCTGATTTCTACAGATGAATTACCAGTCATTAAAATCATAAAGAGTCCAAATAAGATTTAAGAAAAGCCCATTGAAATACCTTCTTCTGGAGTCTTTCCACAAATCCAATAGGATCTTTCAGTGCTTCTCTCTGGTGTCTGCCTAAACATTCAAGGTCTTGAACTGCTTGAGTACGTTGAGCCTCGAGTACAGCAATCGTCTGTAACAGTCTCTGATAACTACAGAGACAAAGGAAAACAGCTCACTAAATTTGTCTTTAAAAGTGACACCCCCCAACTAAATACTAGCCGTGCTTATCTCCCAGTAGCTACTAGATGTCATTGCTTATCTGAAACAGCTCAGAGATATTGCTACTGAATAACATTGAAAAAAAATATACCGCATCTAAATCAAGTAGTAGATTTATATAAACCCATTAAAAAAAGAATTAACCCCCCTAGTGATTTCCTTTCAATGTAAATTCTACACTAGCTAAAACAATAAGGTATCGGGATTAGGCTGTTCAAATTCTCAACAGCGATGAACAACAAGCTTTGCTTACAAAGTAAAAAGAAAAACCCCACACAAAAGATGGCCTAATTTCTCTTCCACTTCAAAATCAGCTTCCTTCTACAACAATATAAGCCACACCACCACAGAATTTTAATATTTCACTCAACCACCCACCCACAGGACGGCCAGGAATGGCTTATGAACTGGATCTAAGCATTTCACGGTGTTCCTTAGAGCGGAACACCAGAACCACTTACGAAGTGTAACAATAAACCAAGGAACAAGCAATTTGCAACATCAAGGCATACAAACCAGCTTCCTTTAAGAACACAGAAGTTTCATGAAAATGGCAGCGTGCCCTCCAAACCTGCCCTCAGAGACACCCTGTTTAGCAGATGTGTTTGAGAGTGGCTGATGTGCCTATCACCCCTCTGTGCTTGCCAACCTGTTTGCCAGGACGCGAACTCAGCGCCAGGAAATCTCCCAACGCTCAACACAGCTTTAAAAACCAGGTAGCTACAGTTAATGGCTTTTATTAGCTTTCCAGTTACAGCTGTCCGCTGCCTCTTCTGAATCAGGTAGTTACCCACAAGGCCCTGCTGTTGCAAATTATTATGTATCAACTTCTTTTCATGAAGATGAAATTTTACTTATTTTTATTTATTTTATTTCATATTCACTACTCAGTATTGAGTAGCCAGTATTGAATAGTCTAGCCAATATTGAACAGCCAATATCGAATAGCCAATATTCCATAGCCAATATTGAATAGCAAATATTCCATAGCCAATATTCCATAGCTAATATTGAATAGCCAATATTAGATAGCCAATATTCCATAGCCAATATTCGATAGCCAATATTCCACAGCCAATATCGAATAACCGATACTGAATAGCCAACATTCAATATTTAATTTAATATTACAACTGTATTTTAGTTCAGCACAAAATGCAACCTAACATACATACTGAAATTAGGTAAGGTCTAGTCCCCACTACAGGATTTTATTTCCAATCCCTCAATACTAAAACAAAGACAAGCCTAACACAATGAATTCCACATGTGTTACAGAAAAGATCCGCAGGTTACTGAGCTGAGCTTTTTAATTGACTGCACTGTTAACCGGGTACGGCTTTAAGTGGAGAGAAGTAAACAGCCTCAAGGCAAAACACAGGCTCTGCATCAGCAAATATTTAACTTCCTTCCTACACTTTAAACTGCTGTCTCCCCATGAAAAAGGGTGATTTTCCTTCCACTCAAAGGTAATACTTGCATAAAATATAGCCATACTTTCTGAAGCTTGAAGTAAAATACTGAGCTTGTTTAAGATGGTAGGATGCAATTCTGTTATGAATTTATTATTATTTACATTTGTCCACACATATTCAGGTTTATATGCGACCAAGACTTCGAATGCTTGTTAAATAGGCCATTCATTTTGGAACAGCACTGGAATATTTTCACTACTGGAAAAGTGCCCCAGTTTTTTTCTAAACAAAGTAACTGCAGAAAGCAAGATAATTAACGGGGCTATTCTTGAACAAGTCAAAAACAAACTTCAGAAATACCTCACAAAACCAGCGACGGCACATCAAAACTGGCCCGAGACAGGCCGGCAGTTCAGACTGTCACAGCCTTACGGGAGTCATCATCAGTGGAATTAACATCTCTACTCAGATTTTACAAATAGCATCTGATTATTGCCTAGCTTTGCACTGGGTGACCTTTGTCCACACTCAGGAGGACTGACAGCACTTCTGATGCAGAAGCCTGCCTTGCACGCTCCACAGATGGACAGTAGGCAGGCTGCTAACCTCCTGGATGTAGATGCAGCTGTAGCAACACAGAGGAGCCTAATGGTACCCAGGGAGATGATTTAACCTGGACAGCAGAGCGCCTTTTTCTACCAGCAGGTGCCAGAACTTTGGTACAAGACTGGAGTTAACTTTAGTCGCAGTAACAGAGGCTCAGTAAGTGTGCAAAAAAAATCTGCAACTGGAAGATGTGAAACAAATACCTGCCTTTCTCTCCTTGAGCCATTTTACCTCTTTTACTCAAATTGTGTTATAAGTGATTGCTTTTCCAAATGAAACTGAAAGAAAACAATAATTTAATTTAAAGCATTTACATACGTAGAAGAAAAAAAAAGTAACCAAATGTTGGTGATGTAGATGAGGTGCTAATTTAACGATTATTCACATGTGTAAAGGGGGAGAAGAAATCATCTTAATGAGTTGGCCTTAAATAATTAAGTCTGAATGCAACGAGAATGAAATTACATTCGGGGAGAAATGACAAACAAGAATAAGAATAATGAACTCCAATTACTTCGCTCGTTAGAACATTCACGTGACCTCACCGAAGTGATCGCGGGCGAGGGTAAGTGGCTCGGAAACGGTAGCTCTGGTTTTCACAGCAGCACGTAAGGATTACAGCAACGTCAGGATCATTCAAACCCGACGCGTGATGTTAATTTGTGGCTATGTAGCATTACTGTCATAAAATACTTTAAGAAAGAAAAAGGAGTTTTTGAGCAAAGTCTCCACACGAAGAGATTTCCCAGCACTTTTCTGTACCTCTGCTAAAGAAATGTACTCACTTGGAGCTCTTTGCATTACCTTCCATACTCAGGTTGTACTGAAGCCTGGGAGCGGGACTGCAATTTCATCAAGAGAGTGACAGAAAACGTGCATTGGGGTATCTTAACAAGAAAAAACCTGACAATACTAATCCCGAAATACACTGTTTGCAAAGTCTATATTCAAGTACTTCAGATTCTCCTCAAACCAGTGCACGTTCTTTTAAATTCCAGCACGACTTTTGAAGCGGCTGTATTATAATACGTCTGCGTACGTTCCTTTAAGTTTTAAACCACCGCTGTTTTTCAGAGGCTTGTACATACTTTCAGTTCTCTGTCCCAAAGCCAGGTGTTTCTCTGGAAAAGCATCAAGCCAAACAACAATGCACACGTCGAGCACTGTCCTGAAGTCTCTGTCTGGCTTCTTAGTCCCAAACAGTAACATATTTCTGCCACATGAAGCAAAAGACACTGCAGGCATCATTTCCAGGAGTATTTAAAAGGAAAAAAAAGAAAGAAGAAAAAAAGAGAAGGGGAAAAAAAAAAAAAAAGTGGCAACAATTCTACTATCTATCTTCCAATTTTCTTTGTAAATAAGCACAACACTGGCAATTCAAACTACCTCCTGCAGTTACTGACATTCTCCAAAACTGAAAAAGCCTAATGAAGGTAAAGAGAAAGCAACTGGAACCTCTGCTGCAAAACCTGCTCCATCTCTCAATGAGGCAAAGAGCAACCATCTCTAAATTTTCTAGCTACAGTAACATAATTTTCCCTGAAAGAGCTGTGAGGAATTACCAAGGAAAATTATCTCACATCCTCTGCCGAAACAAATTCATACATCTAAAAATGTATAATGAGCAAGCTCACAGCCAGTCACATCCTCTACACTGACTGAAGCTACGCTTCTCTCAGTTCTAATTACTAGACTGTTAGCAGATACAAAACCTGAAGCAGTTTTCTTTGCAGAAAAGCTTTCATTCTACAGAATGTAACTCCGTGTGTCTGTCATCTCAGTATTGAAACGCTCTTGTAATTTCTTAAATCACGTTAACTGCCAGGAGTCTTCCAGATGAACACTTAAATAATTCCGTACGGTACAGAAACAGTTTCAGTATCTCTGTGCTGGAAAACCTTGATAAACATGGGGTTTTGAGGGACCAGTATTTAAAAAAGGACAGCCACCTCTTAGAGACTGCTACCAATAAGCAGAGGTTCCCGCTGCTTCACTCTTCTGCTGCAGTGAAACCACTCCACTCTTGTATTGCTCTGGAAAATTAATGTCACACAGCAGATCCGTATTTCTGGAAGCCCTGCCATAAGGAATGCTATTAGACTCTTCATTTCCATCAGCCTTGCTTTAACAGCGATTAGGGACACAGCAGCCTCCTCTCTTCCCTGTGCTAACGGTTGAAAATAGCATAGCTAGCACCTTAATGAGACCCACTTCCACTGTGACCCAGTTTTCTGAGATCTACTTTCAAGATGCTTTTTTTCCCTTCATTCTTTCCACCCGGTGGTAACACTGTAGATCTTTCCAGACCTAAGTACCCGGTTACATCACAGACTTTATTCCCTTTGCATCAGGAACTAACAACAAGCTTTAGAAAGCACTATACATACATGGAGCCAATCTGCCCTAAGCATAGCATGTTTCTTAAGTTTACTCTTATTTTTTATACTAAATGCCTTAACACTAGCCTGTAGAAGAGGCCACGTAAGTCAGTATTTTAGAGTAAGCTGATTTCAGTGTTACAGTGAGAGTCGTTTGTCGCAGAGGCTAGTCCCAATGTGGCTTCTGAAGGCTTCTTCTCCCTTCAAGAGAGGAACATGCTGCACTTTAAACCTCGAGTGAATGAGCAACGTGAACAACGGATACTACAAAACAGAGATCTTAACTTTCAGGTAGCTAATTCAAACTAGTGGATGGAATAAAATAAGTGATGCTTTTCAGTTAAACTGAGGTAAATAAATGTTAAGAATCAGTTTTGTCCTGTTGGAACAGTGTTAAGGGGCAGATGTAAAAGTGGCCGTTGGTAACATTCACCAAACACCCCAAAAATGCCAAGACCCTACAAAATCTTTATGCTCAAACATTTTCTGCCACTGAGGTTGCCCATGAGAAAGAAGAATTCTCATCTTTAAGGGTATTTATCCCAAGGAAACACACACAAATCTGAAATGAGCATGGGCTGTCTCCAAGCATTAGTGTACACTATTTGCTGGACTTTTCCTTCTCTAATATTCCAACATAATTATAATGCATTTCCTCACCTCAGCAGTATTACTTCTACTCTCCCCTCAAATCAAAAGAAATAGAAGGAGGTCCTTGCCACTCCAAAGTTTAGTCATTATTTCACCTTTTCCAACCTTACATAATCACCTCTGAAGTGATGATATAATTAACGTTCTCACATTTCCTTTATATACAGACTCAGGCAACTTTGGCTGCCTCAGATTTTCAGGTAGTATTCAGGCAATCTTACAGACACACAGCTAAATGTTTATTACTTGCTTTCAGCATGAACCCTGTGTGGGTTTATAACCTCTACATTCTCATCACAATAATAATTTCCCCCCCCTATTTAAAATATTTATCATTGTCAGATCACTAATGCAGCTCTAGTCAGCATTTCTTTTAAGAACCTGCGAATATATAACATAAGTTTTCTAAAGCTAGCAGGGGACAAAACGTGACACTTATTAACAATGGAGAACTGTAGCAAGACATTATTTGTAATTCCTGTAAGAAAATCGGCACAGAGCTGCCTGTCACGTATTTTCTGGATACTCGCAAAATTACTGGAAATAAAAAGTGATTCTGTCAGCTGTACTCGCTTTGCAATGATCATTTAGTACCCTGTAAAGATGCCTGAGTTAAGAAGTAGTGACTTACCCTCTAGACCGATAAAACGCTGTGCAGCTGGTGGTCGTCACTTGCCGCTGCCAAAACTAACTGCACTTCCACATTTCTACAGTTCACGATATGATAAAGAGCACAGTAACATCAGTTTTGGGCGACGAGAAGGTAAAAATGTATAACAATTTAAATTTTATATTAGAAATATTGATTTATTTCTTGTGCAGCTAGGATTTAGGTGGAGTATACACGTCTCTTAACAAAACACGGCTAAAATATATGTAGAAAAAATACCTACTTTAAAGCAAACTTGCCTTTTTTTTTTCTCTTTCCAAGAGCAGTGAGACAAAACCGGTAGAGATCAGTCAGTAATCGGGCGGATTGGAGCAAGTCTTTGTTTTATTGCCATCTACTGGCACTCCAGCAAAGCACAGATTAAAGCCCGCTCTCCTATACTTCAATCATTTACCACTCTGGATTTTGGTCTACTAACAACGATTCAGCAAAAGATCCCTTCTTAGATGCTAAGCTAAGAAAGTATCGGATATAAACATGTTACAACAGTAGGCTGCAAATTACCGTGGGAAAAGGGAAAGATTAATTGCACTTAGAATTTCCAAGTTAAGCACCCAAGGCAGCTGTAGTATTGCGACTGGCGCCCTGGAGAAATCTTCAGGTCAGATCAAACACAACCTTACCGGTTCAAAGAAATGAGGGGTTTGTTTGGGGGTTGGTTGGTTGAGTGCAAGAAATATCAAATCATGCCCCTAGCTTTTGAGCTTGGCATGAAATCTTTGCCAGTGTCGTGACACAGTAACTGTGATGCTGCGGAGTTTCTCACAAATTATTCTAATGCACATCTGAGATTATTCCAAAGAGCTTTGCTGCAGCAGGGAGGAGTGCTGGGGTTCGGCAGGAAAGCAAGGAGGAAGCAGAAGAGACTGATCAAGAGCGGCCTTTCTTTGATCTCCCTTAAGAAACAGAAAAGTGTTTAAGGGTGTAATCAATAAGGGCTTAGAGCAAGTCCTGGCAGGACTTACTAAAAGCACCTTTGCCTGAAGAAAGCAGCATAGAGCAGGTTTTCACTTACCTAATGCCTTGATACTATCACCAAGGTAATCTACTTAGAGCCAATTCTGCTACTCATTATGAAATTGGTTTCTACTCTAGCTTAACCTCTTTACACGTCCTGTAATTTACCCTACTTTCTCTACCCATATTTAACATTCATACATATACAGATCTTTTAAAAGGCTTCTTGAGATAAATAAATAATTAAACGGCATCTCCATTTTCTACAGGAAACAACTGACGTATACATCAAGTGAGGGGCTTCTCCGAGTCCATCGTGCCAGTAACAGGAAAAGTGCCATTTCAGAACGCCAGCCTCGGGCTGCAATACACCCCTATTTAAACCAAATCAGAACAAAGCCAAAATTCACTTTTCTTTTCTTTTTTTTTTTAAAGGACACTGTAAAGAAGCTCTCAACAAGCCCTAAATCAAAACAGAAAGACCAGAAAACCCTACTGCAGTCTTTTACCCGGATGCAAAAGAGCCACTTTCCACTCCAATTTAGCCTTCCTTCTAACTTTCACAGCTTCGGGCTTTGCTTTTCAAGCATCTGAACAGTATTTTATTTGCTATGCCCCTCTCTTTCTTAAATCCTGAACTCTGTCCCAGAAACAGAACACCCACTCACATATTTTTATAGGCTTCTTTCTTGTCAAGAGCTGTCCACCACGCTCAGCAGGATTTCATATTAGCTGTACGAAAGCACCTTCACCAAAGCCCCCTTCACCAAAACCCCACATTTCCAGCAAGTTTTCGAAGTTTTTAGTAGCAATTAGGTCTCTGCGCCTCTAAACAAAACATGTAACATTTCAGTCTTGTCAACACCAAAGGCTGAAACATCATCCATCAGTCCTCCCTCAGTTAACACATTTTCATGTAGCCTTTTGATCTTCCTTTAACAACACTTTCTAAAGCATTTGCCTGTGGAGCTGTGACATTTAGAAGGGAAGCAGATTTAGGCGCCTGTCATTTCTCTGTTTTGAAGGGTTGGAGTGACATGAGGAAATAGCAGTAAAATTGTTTTCCTCACGCAGGGCACAGAAAGAAAGACTGACGGCATATCCCCAACTCTCTCCTCCCTTCACATCCTCACTAAGGAGAACGGTCCCAGTTCCGCTGCTGGGAGGAAACACCACGCAGATTCCTCCAGCACCTCCACTTTGTCTCCCCTAACAAGATACTGGGGGAAGCAGCCATTCGGAAGGGGCTTTCGTCAGGAGCAGCCCGTGTTACTGAGAAACTCACCCAACTGGACAGAAATCCTCTGAGCAAAACCCCACTGGAGTTAGGAGCGCCAATTACTGAGCTTCTCCAACTCGCTCCGTTAGTTTACGCAGGTTTTCACTAAAGCCTAAGGAGGACCCCCCATCACTCAGGTGTGTATCCTTGCCGCAGGAACAAATTAACTTATCCCTCAAGTGTTCTGCTACAGTAATACCTGAAGACTGTAACTGGATGACAAGAACATGCTTTGCAATCACGAGAAGCTGAATGTTCTAACAGCAATACAGGTAAATATTCAAGCCAGCTTCTTTGGCTAAAGAAGGAGAAGAAAAGTTAGAAATAAAAGTTAGGAAGAAAATTAGTAAAATGTGTATTTTTCTTAGCGCTCACTGGGATAATAAGCCACGGGCAAACACAGCCAGTCCTTGGCTTAGGAAGCTTAAAACTTTCACAGGCTTCTATGCAAAACAAGACATTTTCACCTTGAACAATGCAAAGCAAATCGGACGGCGCAATAATGACAAATTAAACATCAGCCATTCCTACCAAAATCAAACGTTAAAGGAAACCAGTAAATAGGCTCCTTGCTCCCCTCCAAACAGCACATGCACTTGCTAGTACCAAAGAACCACCTATCTTGTTTAGAACTTACTGCGGAGACTAAAGCAAGCATTAGTACGTGCTGCTTGTGCAACTCCTTCCTAAAAGATACTGCCAGTCAGTTTTGCAGCTGCTCAAGCAGATGCTGTCAAAGCTTCATGGAAGATCAGAACAAATACTTAAGACTGGCAATGGAGTGATTTCACACCAGGCTGGCTAGAGCTGAAGAGTAAAGACGACCTGCGTTCTCACAGCACAGGCCGGTCACCGTTCTCCTGTTCTTGGCGGTGTCACTATGCTTACTAACATTTTAGTGAAATACTGCTACATCCCTGCTCAGCAGGCAGCCATGGCAATGTAATTTATTCCTTGGCTCACCAGACATACTTTGCATTGGTATGACCACGTAAGTGTCCCTTGTGTGCACAGCCAAAGACACGGCCAGAGCCTTACCCTCTGCATGGCTGTGCTGGGTGGATACATTAGTACCCTGTCTTGGCTTGGCTTTCCATTTTTTTTTTCCTTTTTAATTCAGGATCATGAATTTCCTACACCATTTAATTTTTTTTAACTAATATTTCCTACACAGACCTCAAAACCACTTTTATTCTTCACTAACACTTGATTTTCTAGTTTAGTTGAATTTACTGATGAGGATCCTTAGAAATGATAAGCATTTCCAAATGAACAGGTGGGAAAATAAGTTTCTACCTTTTTTTTCCGTATTAAAAGAATAAATTTGTGTTTATTTCTTTTTTTCATTTGTGCATTTTCCTCCCATGGTTTCTGACCCATGTTTATCACAGAAGTTGGAAGGAGAAGTTCAGTTCCTGCACGTTCTCTTAAAGCTGGCAGTTTGGAAAGGGGGAGAGACTACAACTACTGTCTCCACAAGAGAAAGGCAAGCGGAACTCAGCTGATACTCCTCCCGTTCTCCGGGCAGTCCACTGGCACGCACACCCACGCATCCTACCAGGCCAGCCAGCGAGGAAGCAGCCCCACGCTGGACGGCCCGCGCTCACCCTGCCAGGACAGGACGCTGCAACAGAGGACTCCTGGAGGTGAGAGCACCGGCCCGAACAGAAAAGCAGCTATCAGGCAAATCAGGGAAGAAGAGAACTGAAGAAGCAAAAAGACACAAACCCCAAAGCACTCAAGCTTTGCTCTCCACAAGAGGCGTTATTTAAATGAGGTTTGCACTGCCTTTGGTAGTGCTGGTGACTGGGCTTGGGCTCTGGATGATGGCAAGAGAGCTACGTCCAGAGAGAAAAATGAATTTCACAAACGTACTTGACACTTAATGGCTCTGAGAATAAGCCTAGTACTAGAGAGAAAAGCAGATGCAGCACGTGCCCAAAGCAGTAGCTCTTGCTAATTAAGAACTCTAGTATTTCTTGAGTAGTTTATGCAATTATAAAACAAGATTCTATCATTACCAAAATACTCGTAACTAAACCTTAATCTTTAGCCCCACCATAATTTTGTGTCACTTACAACTTTTCCATTCCTAAGTATTTACAGATAGAAATGAAACAGAGAGAGAGATAAATGATAAAACGTGGTTAAATGACAATGCTGACAATAAAAAAACTCCTCAAAACACTTAATAATTCATGCTGGTGTAAAGTATAACAAGCATTTCATTAATAACCACGGTTGTATGCTTGTTACACTACCACAAAATGTTTGAATAATGCGATTATCTGCAATAGCAGGCTGCGGTTGATCAGAGACTAGTATCAGAAGTTTGTAATTGATTTCTGTTCTACTTCTGTTCTGCAGATGAACTGGGTGCAGCATTCAGCTTCTGCATGGAGTGAGATTTTTATTTAGCTGATTTAATTTTTTCTTACTTAGTAAGAACACAGACCAATCTACCAGACAGTAGAAACCACCTTCTGGAAGGAAGGAAGAAAGCACCAATTTTCTGCATGTTTAAGTTTTCCCTTAGTAAGTAGTTTAAGAAAAACATCACTGTATGCCACATCATTCTTGTGTGGAAGGAAGGATGAATTAAACCACACCGTAATCTACTATAAATGGCATATGTGCACTTAAAAAAAAATTACATCTGTTATTCTTCAACACTAAAAATGAGTAATTCCTCGAGTCCACGTTCATGATAAATTTTATCAAGTACTTAGATGCTAGGTATTTATTTACATATGTATTTACATGTGTATTTGCTATGCTACATAGCATAGTAGTTGACATCTTTTAATGTACCTGACCCCAGTAGGGATTGAAACTGCTACTACAAAAAGTAGCTTGATTTACTTACTTATACCCATTCCTTGTATTCCTTAAGATCAAAAAACGTAACAGCCAAAGCCTCCTCAGACCAGAACTGTACGTCTCATAGGAAAGCAAGACAGAAGTGCCCTTAAAAATAATACAGGAGGGTAATATACTCTATAGTATTAGCTACTCATAGCTACGTGTCATCACTACAAAGGAACGTTAAGATTATCCGTACAAATCCATACTGTGTGATAAATCCGACCTTAGTTCTGAGACATATTATCTGAATACATGGGGATAACTTACAAAATCGATGCAATATTTTTATTCTTCCCCGATATATGAAGATAGACATGGAGATTTTATCCTAAAACATATTAATGAAAAGCAGTTTAATGTTTCATACTGTCTTCCAGTTAAGGAAAAAACACGGTGCAAGTGAAATGAGTTCACCTTGGTGAAAAAGACTGCTACGGGATGATGTTATAGTTACACCTCGGGAAGATTCTGAGTAAGGCAGCTCTCCAGTAATTGCTGTGGCAAGGTGCACCAGGCCCTGTTCTAACAAGTCAAGAGAGAACTGTTTCAATCTAATTCATCAGGCAGAAACATTAGTGACCGAGTAAAATACAAAACCTGTACCACAGGAAATGCCCCAGATGTTTCGTTTCTTTCTCACATTCATATAATATTTAAAGTGCATCCAAATACATTAAGTGTATTCCTACGGACTGTCAATTATGTCTTCAATCTCAGTTTACAATCCGACACGTTCCTCCATCTTTCCAAGGCCTCGGCAACAACACAGGCCATAGTAGGCGAGAATTCCTAAGACTGGGTTTTAAGAAATGTATTAAAATATTTCATGTCAATCTGTCTTCAGTTTAACTGGCAGCACAGCTATTATGATTTTAAATACTGTAAAGTATTAAATGAAACCACAGACATGTGAAAATATCTATTTGCTGAACAAATGCAAGGTTCTAACTCTTGCAGCTGCCTGCCTGTAGGTAAATGCTCATGCACAATTCTTCTGCTTATGTCAGTGAGCTTACCTACAGGCCGAAGAGCTTGCTGTGAAGCTAATCACAGTTCAGGGTCCTAGAAATACACTGTGTAATGCATTAGATGCATATGAAAACTCAGCTCCTCAATTAGCTCCTCAGAGCTAAGTGTTAAACAAAGAATTTTCCTTCATGCCACCTAATACCTGCCAAACACTGCGAATCAACAATGAGAGTCAAAAGGAAAAAAACAAACCAAGCCAAACCACAAGAGATGAAAGGGCACTAAATGAAACATAGGCTGGGCAAAAGGGAAAACGTACTGAGCAGGAGACAGTGCGTCAGGTAGAAAACTGAAGTAAGCTACAACACTCTAAGAGAGAATCAAGCTATAAAAAGATACAGCAAAGAGATATGAGAAACTCCTGAGGAAAGACAAAAGCAAAACACTAAGCACAGCATATAAAATTAAGCAGTGTAAGAAGATTTAAATCAACAAGTTCAGCACGAAAGTATCTCAAGAGAAAATGCAGCTGTTTCCGAGCCAGAAGATACAAGCAAAATTCTCAAATATACATCAAACCACATTTTTCTGAGAACTGTAATACAAAGAAATTCAAATCGTGTGAGTAATAGCAGAAAAAAAATAACATTAACAATACTTTACAATTAAACAACCCCCTCGATCTATTGTTAGCTACACAAATGTCTACGTTGTGATGAAAGTTCTGTTTAGAGATTTTGGATCTGTCTTTGTAGGATAGATCTATTTTATTAGAGAAGTTGTAGAACATCCATCATTTCAGTCTTCTCGCTGAATATTCCATCATTTGCTTTCTGCAGTGTTTACTTATCCCATGGTAACAATGGGTTTTTCCAGAAATAAGGATATGCGGATGTTGTTTGACCACAACAACATTCAAAAAGCAACAAAATTCACGCAAAACCGTCACAATATATACTGAGTTGCTTCCTCGTACCAGGTCTTATCAACAGCTGCTGAAGGTTCCGAAATACTCTGATTTTACCAACGTTACAATCACTTCTCGAGGAGCAAAAATCGGCTGTGTGAACATGTATGACATCAAGCTATGTAATATAACAACAAATACCCTGAGTTTACAGGCCTATCAATTTGCTTCTACAACACAGAGATCTAGAGCTGCCTTTTTTTTTTAATTTTTCCATTGTGGAACATCCAAAGAATGGTATTAATGCCTTCGTGGTGACACCTGCCTTCTCAGCCTAGCCGGGATGCTAATACCTCTTTTATGAGAGCCTGCTTTTAAAAGATAATAGAAATATAAACCGAGGAAAAAATGACCCATAAGGACAAATTTAATCACAAACGGACGACGGAGAGAAAAACAAAGCTGTGTGCTGTTTGAAGATCTGAGAAGCAGAAGAGCAGCATACTTTGCTTAGCCAGAAGCCCCACAGGCCAAGTCAACAGCCTTTACCTGCCAGCACGGGAACCTGGGAATTCTTTGCATGACTGATCAGGGAAAACATTTCTACTAAAACCTTTTGTTAGTTTGGTTTTAGTTTAACATTTTAGAAAGCAGCATCAAATGAGATTAAACAAAAGTGTAATTAAGACACTATTCAAGAACAGTAACATGCGTTAGGAGAATCCTCTAATTACCTTTGGTATTTTTAATTGTTTGATGAACTCCTGAAGATCGAAGTTGCAGATAAAGGGCAACGGCACTCAAATATCAAAATATAGACTTAAGTTTTTTAGAAGGATCCTATTACCATGAGCAACTAACCAGAAAACTAGATTTATTTTCTTGCATATATAAACAACAAAAAAACCCCAAACAACTGCCCATAATTTTCCAGTTACATCAGCATTTTTTAAAGGTAAAAAAAACCCAAAACATCGAGCTCAGAGTACCTTCAGTAGCACGCTTCCCTTCTGACAAATAGAAATGATTCTTTCCTAATCTAGAAGAGAACCCTAGCTTTGAGGTTTTATCTTTTTATTCCTCACCAAAAATCAGTAAAATAGGAGCTAGGATAAAAATAACAGCATTTCATTTGGAATTCTGCACTCAGGCAGTTGGTCAGCAGCAGGCTACCAACTCCTAGCTGCGATTTCAAGAGCTCCACAGCACCTCTCACAAACAGGTTGCCAAACTGAACAGCAACCAGTCACATCTTCACAGCAATTGTGTGTATTCAGAAGCTAACACGAGGGCATGTTCCTGAATGTTCTGCAAGAACAAGGTACATCTGCGTTTAGTTGTAACAGAAAAAAAAACCCTGTTATTTTTACAATATTAACACTGAACTGCAGATTTTGACTTTTAAGAACTGTGCATTTGGGAAATGTTTAATTTGAAAGAAGTAAAAATTTTGAAGCTAGATCTATAAAGTTCATATGATCTTTATCATTTTTTTCCTAATACAAAAAAAAATCCAACCAAACAAGACACATTACTAGTGTATCTTTGTACTGACACAACTAGCAAACTCAACCTACATACAGATGCAAAACCCATCCAAAAACCACCAGATAACAACGGTCCATTTCCCCATTTCTAAGTTAGGAAACGGCAATCTTCTGTCTACTAGGAAAAGTGTGCGTAGCCTTTGTGCTGATGGCTGAAGCTGCAGATCCTTGATCAGTATTTTGAAACCAGAGCTGTCTGAACCATGCTGTAAGTCACATTTTTCTCCGATTAAAATAATTTCTTCATAGCCAATATTGAACAGAATTTCCTCATAAAAATAGTGCAACTCTAATACCAAAAAACCCAGTCAGACTTCTGCTGGGTCAACCAACCACCTGCGCCTCCTGCCCCACATTCCTAACAATTGTGCTGTGGGTATTTACAGAAACTACCAGCAGGGCTTTAACTCTTCAGATGAAGCAAACAAGATCATCTGCGTCTGGCCTTTCGGTACTCACAAGAAACTGTAGAACATCTACCAAGCAGCAAAACACAGAGGTCAAAGCAGCGTTACAAAGACTGTGCCGCAAAAACTGTGGCGCGATCGATCGTCTGAGGACAAATTTTCTTTGTGTAAACTTTCTCCCCTGAGAAAATCGCCCTTTTCTTTCCAGAATCTCTTCCATAGTTACCACAGCTTCGTAACCGCAGTTTTACTGACCGACGTTCAGTTGATAAATATAAAAACAAGTTAGTGCTCTCTCCCAATATTAATTAGAACGCGTATATATTTACGTTGAGTGAATATAAACAGCAATGTGGACGTCATCTGCTCCCTCAGATTGCTGCATTTGATCCGTTTCTCTTCTTTAACACAATAATGGGAAGCCTCTCCCATGACACGCTGAAAATGGGTATCTAACCTACATTCTATTTTCAACAGAATGATCATTTCATCAGCTGTTGTGCTGTAAATAACTGAACTCTAATTAAGGGTTAGAATTCCTTTGGTTTTGTTTCCAGCTAGGTTTTTTTTTTAGAGAAAAGAGGTAACAAATGTGGGTTTATAAAACAAAACAAAACAACAAAAAAGGAAAAACAACAACAACAAACTAACCAAGTCCTGGCTAAATAATTCCTACTGCTAGAAATGTATAAACCACATTGCTGTACCATACTGCATATTAAATAGACTTTAATTTTGTTTGAGGTAGAAACAAGGAAGGAAAATGAAGGCTGAAGAGTATGAAAATTATAAAGCGCTGAAAATTTTGTGCAAGTACTTTAAATACGTATTAATTTGTATATTTTTTGGTAAGAAACAAAAGCAGAATTCATGGTTACCATAGTTACACATACTCTTTGTTGTGTTTCAATGCCACATGATCTGATTCAAAGTAATACACATCGGGCTCTTCTTCATCATCCTCTGCCGTGTGGATGTTGGCACTCTCTTTGGCGGATGGTACATATCCAGCAACAAGCCTAGCCTCTGCAAGTGGCTTTCTTAGTCCGTCACTCCCATGATCTCCCGTATTACAATTTCTCTCTTTTTCGTTCTGTTTAATTTCTTCAGACTTTTGGGGAGATCCATTGATATTATTAACACCTACGGGTACATTCTTTTCAGTGGGACTAAGATTATTTTCCTCGACCTGTCCATTTTCTCTGCAAGGAGAGTTATTTTTAGTGGGGCTGCTTCTGGCAGGGGCAGCCCTTCGTGGTGAAGTTCTCAACGTGTATCTGTGTTCTTGAAGTTCTGACATAGATGTCATTTGAGCTGAAACGCAGTCCAGCACTGAAGAATGTGGTTCAGGTTCACCTGAGATTGATGCACTGTCATGATGAGTATTCGGGTTGCTATTGGTGTTTTCAGCACACTGTTCCTTAGAGGCACTGCTATCTCCTACAACATCTACCTCCTCCTCCGAATCCCTTAACAAAGAGGACTGGATTTCAGAAAAGGACCCTGTAGCTGGCTCACACGCCTGAGAAGCATGCTCCTCAGGCAAGCAGTCATTTATTGGTTTGTGGTCCTCTACCTTTACCTGTTCTTGGGAGTTTGTGCAAGGCACATAATGGTCTACAACACTGTCCTCCTTGCTGCTATTAAGCAGCAACGAAGAATGAGCAAATGAGTTTCCGTTTTCTGCTACCGTTTTGTCCTTGGGCATACAGGAACCAGCACTGTTTTGCTTAGTGTTCCCATCAAGCTGACAGTCATCACAGTTAAGAGAATTTAAGTCTCTCTCACCAACTCCATTGACAGTCTGATAGCTTGCGATCTCATCAACTATTGCAGAATTATTTAATCCTTCTGCACAGACATTCACCTTTTTAACTTCCCTTTTGTCACAATCATCCAATATAAGACATCGACAAGCTCGCTTAGTCCCCGTGGAGACCGCATCATTGTCCGACACTAAGCTTTTATGCTCCAATGATTCCTTCTCTGCTTTAGTAGACAAGTCTTCTTCTGAACTGTTGGGTGCCTCTGAACGTAGACAGCGCTTAATTCTTTTCAAAACTGGGGAAACAGGTTCTGCCTGTTTTTTTTCACAATTTTCCACAGTTTGTTTATCAACATTATCTTTTTCCGAAGTAGACAGCCCTCTCTTCCTAGGGCTCACCCATGATTCCCGAGCACTCTGTTGTTTCAAATCAGTAGTTCTTCCACCGTTACTTCCCTTCTGAGTTTGCACAGACTCTGGCCTCTTCTTTGGCGACCTGGATCGTATTTGAGGATGGGGTGAAACTTCCTCTGGATGAGCAATACTACGGTTTCTTAATGTTCTACCACAAAAGTTTTCATCCAAACCATTTAAACCCACTGTAGATCTTGTAACACGGGTAGATCGAGAAGCAGCCATACTATGGCAAGTCCCTAAAGTATGTTCATCGTGACCCGCTCATTGGGAAACCTTCAAAAAAAATATAAACAAAACAGTCAGAAAAAAAGTATTTTTAAAACACCTACAGACATCGCAAACCTGATGAATAGAGTGCCACAAAGGTACCTAATGGAGAGCTGGGTAGGACTCTGCAATGTATTAATACCACTTCTTTCTGAGGTTATTTCTTTAGGGCACTAAAAGAGTTTTCCATCTACGCTACGAAGTAGCTGACTTGGTATTTGAGGTTGTTCTGGCTTTAGTTCTTCTGTGTGAATGTTGTTCATATTTATGCCTTTTGTAAGGCTGGAATGTTCCAGTTGGGCTCCAGTTACTAAAATACACTATTTTGATGCTTTGCACACATCATATCGTGTATTGGCATTATTATTTAAGTCTGTCTGGTCACACGAGAGGTATCAAATCAAACTCTGACTATCCCACAGCCTACAGTTAGATGGTTTCACGTGCCAAGAAGGAAACCATTAAAGTCAGATTTGCCCGCTCACTTGTTGCTTAAAACAAAACCAAATTGCTCCTAAGTGACAAAACAGAATTACAATTCTAATATAACAGGGAATTAAACAAAAAAAAATTAAAATCACACCAGTGAAAGACAGTTGCAGTCATTAATAGTAAAAACCAAATAAAACAACATGCCTGAATCAGAAGCATAAAATCATTCAAGTTGGAAAGGACTGTGGGAGGCAATCTAGTCCAGCCTCCCGCTTGAAGGGATAGCGAGACTAAATTCAGGCTTAGTTACAAAGGACACCATCCAGCTGTGTCTTGAAATTCTCCCAAGTACAGATATTCCACGACTTCTCTGGGCAACCTTTTCCAGTGTTTAATTGTCCTCGCAGTGAAGATATTTTTTTTTATTATACCCAGGTGGGGCCTCCCCTATTTTTGCAACATTTCTGTCAACAAAAATCATGGCTCTATCTTCTCAGTAATCTCCTCTGAGGTACTAGAAGACTGTTTCCCAAGCCTTCTCCATTTTTAAACTGCTCATACACTTGGTGAGATGAATCATCCCCTACATCAGCTTTAAGTAAATTCAGACTCAAAGCTAAGTTTAAAACATTCAGTTTGAGAGCGTCTGTATTTCAGATTCCAGGGTGAAACGTAGGAGCACTCTACTTGCCCAATCCCGAAATAACATTTTTAATAGAAATCAGTTCAGTCTCATCCTTCTATTCTTTTCCTCTTTAAAAATTCATTGTGTCAAACTGTGTATCACCACAAGCCTGTCATAATATCCATGACAATGAACAGATTCACATTTGTACATAGCGGCACACCCTCCCTTTTCCATCTACCCAAATTCCAGATTATACAAACCTCTTCAGCTGACATTTGATGAGAATACTTAAAATTTTAAATATAGAATCAAACCTTTTACATGTTATTTAGAAAGGCTGAAAATGACAAATGGAGAAAAATTGTTTCAATAGGTGTTTTTCATCTTCAGCAAAGGAAAGAGGAAAAAACCCTACTCATCAATTCTCATGGATCTACCATTTAGGTGTCACGACAGCCCCAGAGCAGACCAGTATACCTCCGAAGCAGTAAAATTCTGTTTGTCAGTTAACAGTAATTACTATATTGTCTCGGTACTCATAATGCAAGTAGCATTTCTTAATGAAAGTAACGTATCCTAAAAGTACTGCTTCATCTAGCTCTAGATACAACTGTGTAAGAGACATCACACAGTCTTGTGTAACTGTGGTATAGCTTCAGACAAGCGTGTGAGACAGCACATCATTTTATGTAACAAAAACCCAGACAATCATGAAGTGGAAGTTTTAAATATTCTCCAAACTGTGTCGTATTTGTGCTGCTGAAACCCTCCCGCTTGTCGGCTATTCCTGCTGCCTTACACGACTGGGCTGTAAACCGTGTGTTGTCTGCAATGGACCTGGATAAACTCGCCTGTACATTCTCCCCTTCTGCACACCAGCTCCATACCTTCTGAGGAGTGCTCTCATTTGGAGTACAATCCAAATATGAAAGCCAGGTTCATTTAGCTATTCCATTTCTTCTGGGTATGGCTAGCACACATTAGGGATGAATTACTGACATTTCAAATGGATACCAATAAAAAAACCCCAAACAAATTCCAGTGTACACTTTGGTGAGCAATTACTGCGGAACTCAACGGACATTAGAAGTACTATGCAAGACAGAAACCCGTACTGCTTTCTTGGTATGTTACTTTCTAAAGAAATATACATTACGTAACAAGTTAGAAAGTTTGTACTTAGTACAAAATACAAAAAAAACCTTACCATTGCAAAACTAGAAGAAACACAAACTTCTGACATTTCATACAGCCGACTCGTACTGCACCACTCGACTAGCATCAGTCACCACTGCTGATGTCCATGATGCAATCCAAACACATGTTCACTAGTCTTTGCCATCGCATTAACAAGATTTTGAAAACTGTTGAGAAAAAGATAAAGGCATCAATAAACCATTTAGATTATTTCATTAAAAATTAGTATGAATACAACAGGACAGACAGAGAGTGACGGTTTCTTTAAGAAGCAATTATCGATTTTACACGTGCCCTACATAAAGAACAGTAAGCTATAAAGTAATTAAGAATGTGAAACGTTCATTTAGGTTTCAAATATAAAATATCTTTCTTGGTTATTTGTAAGTGATTCACTGTATCCCACTGAAGAGACGCAAGCAAATGAATTGACAACAGTCATGTGTTAGGGTATTCAAACCTCAGAAGATACTTGAAAACAAGTAGTGAAAGACAGTACAACTAATGAATTATGATAGGCATTGTCAAATGTATTTGGTAACTAGATGCACAGTGAAACCAGTTATTTCTGCTATTTAATTTTAATCAGCTGAGCAGAACTCAACTTACATTGGCTCCAAATCCTTGAATAGACTTCATCTACACAACAGGAGTGAAATGCCTTCCAGAGTTCACACTAAATCGGTCTGTCACCCAAGGAAAACAATGTATGCTACTTTCTTTATAGTGGAAGTGAACCAGTTTGGCTACTGAAAGACAGAAATAAATGTATGCCTCCAAAAGCCACACGATGCTTTCAGCTGCATCCAGAGCTGGGGCACCACTGTCGATGCCCAACAGGTATTACTTCAAAAAACATAACAGGGATCACATTTAACTTAAGATCAGCTAGTACTATGGAGGCACCATAAATGACTACAGGACAGTGATTACTCAATCTTTCTTCATGTTCTGCTGACTTCATAGATCTGAACTTATTTTCAGACTGGTAATTCAGAAACGACCTAACACAAAACACAGGCCGAGAGGTTTCTCCACATTTTTCTTTCTACAGTTACTATATTTAGATTATGTATGTTCAAAGCCTTTGGAAATTGTCGTCTTTACTTTCAACTCACACTGGTAAGAGCAGGAAATGAATTCTCCATTAAGTTGTCAATTCAAAATATCAACTGAGCCAAATAAGAGAAGAGATAAATTATGTCTTGTTACAGTAAAATTCAATAATGAAAGATACTTCTACCATGATGTTACACGAAATTTCTTCCATTCTATTAGATGGCTAACTAAATCAAATTAGATTTCAATTATTCAGTGGAATTTCTCAATTAACAAACAGAAGGCGACGAAAACCACTTGAAAATGCAAGAGGTAAATGACGAAGGAAGGAGCAAAAGGAACAGCTGCTACTTATATCCACACCAGGACTGGAACCAGGAACAGTGAGAGATGCACTCCACAAAGAACTCCAACCGATTTCAGCCTGTGTTCCCCCGTTTCCCTGCCATCAGGTGTCTTCTGGTTTTAATATGCTGCTACTGTCTCAGTTACTTAAACCTATATTGCTGCCTTTCCTACAGATCCCTTTAACTGAACACACAGGTAGGCACCGAAAGTAAACAGATTTGACAGATTTGTGACAAAACCAAACAACATACCCCAAGAAAATTCCCATAGTTCAGTAACTTTGATAAAATACAAAATACAGGAGAAAACAAAATCTTCAAATATAACAGTGAGTCCATCAGAAAGAGGTCTGTAAGTAAAGAACATTCGCTTAAGTCGTTTCAGGAACAGCTGAAATAGTGATTTCAGCCTTTCCTCAGATTTGTACACTTTCTCTCTCTAATTTTCTTTCTACCAAAACAACCCTATTTTACTCACAGCAGGAAAGACACAGCCCCTGCCGTGCCTAGTCAATCCTGGGGAGAGCACGAGCATTTGGGAAACAGCAAAAAGAGTGTAAATACCACAAGAGAAGAAAACGGGGGGTACACCAACAAAAATCCGAGTCAGGATTTTTGTTTAGCGGTTTCTGAGGGGAAAACAAAACCAAAAAAAGCAAAACCCGACACTCCCCCCCCCCTTTAATCAGGATACACTGAAACGACTGCGCCTTAATTCCTGCTTCAAAACTAGAGAACAACATTCACAAAAGCTCACAAAGTGAACAATTAAATAACTTCTCCTACAAGTTTCCTTGGAAAAATTGTCTTGAAAAGAAACTATTATTGCTTTACATTTCATAACCAATCAGAACGACTTTTTTCACCTAGAGCAACCACATCTTCTGTGACAGAGAAATTCAGTGGAAGAGTAACTGAATGTTTTGAACACCATTTATTTTAGAAAATACTAATGAGTCGGAATAAGGAGTGGAAGGGAAATTAAATATGCTTTTAGGTCTAAGCCATTCTTCAGGGAAAGACATCAACATTGAAGAAAGAGATTATGGCTACAAAGACTCAAAGTCTAAGGGGAAAGAATCAGCTAAGAAACAACATGATCTGGTTTGCAAACCTGCTAAAAATGAAGTTACAGCTGAACGTGGAATGTAAGGCAGAGACAAAGCTTTGAAAGAAGAAAGGGACTCTATCTCCTGGGGGGATGGACCTGCCTAAGAAGTCAGCAAGCGAGTGTTGATGCTGAAACCTTATAGGGAATGGTCATACATTGATCGGGATGGAACTTCTTGAGAGTCAGACCGAAGTTTGGTTGCTGACAGAAGCTGTCCATACATCTTACATACAAGCACGAATTTGATGACAGCATAGGACAGTTTTAGGGTCTGCATTTTATCATTTGAGAACCCTTGAAAGTGTTACATAGCTTTAGGCAGACTCTGCTGATAGATGCCACAGGCACATAATTACACTACGGTTTTTATTTACCTTATGCAGAAGCCTGTTTAGCAAAGCTAGTGACCGGTGGGACTGTGTGTAAGAAAACTTCTAGGAACAGATGAAACAATTTACATAGAGATGGAAACCAGCCGTTAAAGAGAGTGGAATGAGGAAACTCCTTCCTAAACATGCACAATAAGCAATTTCTTCCCTGGGTTAAGCCAGTACGGGCTTAACCAATCTGGGAACCAAGTACCAGGCGACTGTTTGAAGAAACCCCAAGAATTACGAAACAAAAACATAGTTAATAGCATGTTCAATATGGCCCTAAGCTAGAAAAGAGTGAAGAGGTCAATATAGGAACATAGTGGGTGTATCAGCATACAGGCCCTGAAAGCAACAAAGCAATGCAAGCCTCCAATTGTGTGGTGGTGCTTTTTATACCTACGGCACTCACGATGGATATATGAACACTCTACGCAACGTGAAACAAAGTGTAATTGGAGAGGAAGGGGAGAACGGACTCTTGCAACAAACAAGTCTCCAACAGTTATGCGATGTCACTGCTCTATGAAAAACGGCAGCAGCTACAGCCTTTAGCTACAGCCTTCCACAACAGTTTGACCCTAGAAAACAGAGTAGTTTGTTTACAGAATGAATCATCGTCTACTGAAGAGACACAGTCTGTTCTCTTCCTGTTCTGAATCTCATCTAACACTCAGTTTCCATTCATGCTCAGTGATAATACCGCGTGTTTCCATACTGCAGCTGTGGGTACCTGACAGCAGTAGCACTATCTCGTCTCATACTGCAGCAAATCCCAGCATTACTTCAGAACCGTATCTGTTATTGGTGCAGTTACCATTTAGAAGAGCAAACGTGACCCCGATAATTGCCCTCGCCTGCTTTACTGTCATTCTGCTCTAGATCTGTGGGACCCTGCCTGCCTCTGGCTGAAAGCAGCACCGCAGAATGTTTTATTTCAGTAGTAAAGACTCTCTGATCATACTTATTTCTGTCGTCAGAACTTGGGAGTCCTTAGCATGCATTCCTTTTTTCAAAACATTGTGGTTTATTTTTTTTAAAATCTCTGTCAGGTTTTAGTTTATCTTTTCCAAGGTGTCACACTTCAGAAGAAACATCCCTTTTACACAGATCTTTCTAATATCAAAAAGCAGAACATTTTCTAGGAACGAGAACCAATCGACCCAAACGTGTGTCAATGACAGCAATACGGTGTGATCGGAGTACGACTGAGCATAACTTTAGCTAGTTTGAGACAATATACACGTAATTATTCAATATCTCACCCCAAACTATTAGTTTAATTTTGAAATTCTGCTTCTATTGACCTGATGATTTTCTAGACTGCTATTACAACGCACTTCATATAACTCTACTGAAATAACTGTACATACGTAACAATATAGCAAGGCCTGCCATATTTCTGAACCTATAGCCCGTCTGTTTCTTCCAGAATCTCTCCCAAACTACTCTGAGCCACTGCCCACTATTTACATTTTAGGAACCAGCAGTTCACTAGGAACTTGCTACTGGTCCCCCATGCAATGCTACCGGCCCGGGAAAGCTGGGACCTGGGGGTGCTGGTTGACAGCTGGCTGAACATGAGCCAGAAGTGTGCCCAAGTGGCCAGGAAGGCCACCAGCGTCCTGGCTCGTGGCAGAAATAGTGCAGCCAGAAGGGCTAGGGAAGAGACTGTCCCCCATACTCAGCACTGGGGAGGCTGCACCTTGAATCCTGGGTTCAGGTTTGGGCCCCACACTCCCAGAGGGACACTGAGGGGCTGGAGTGAGTCCAGAGAAGGGCAACAAAGCTGGTGAAGGGTCTAGTCTGGTGAGGAGCAGCTGAGAGACCTGGGGCTGTCTAGTCTGAAGAAAAGGAATCCAAGGGGAGATCTTACTGCTCTCTACAATGACCTGAGAGAGGTTTATAGAGAGCGGGGTGTCAGTCACTTCTCAGAAGTAACAACCGGTAGGACTGGAGGCAATGTCCTCAAGTCATACCAGGGGAAGTCTGGGTTGGATATTAGGAAACATTTCTTCACTGAAAGAGTTATCAGGCACTGGACCAGGCTGCCCAGGGAAGCGGTTGAATCTCCATCGCTGTCATGTATACAGGTCACGTAGGTACAGTGCTCAGGGACACGCTCTAGCCGTGGCCGTGGCTGTGGTAGGTTAATGGCCGGACTTGAGGATCTTAAAGGCCTTTTCCAGCCTAAGCGATTCTCGATTCTATGGTCTGAGCACAGATAAGAACCTGATAGCCAGAACTGGCTTTTCTCAAGCCTCTTTCTAAATTCCACTTCTCCCAAGACCCAGCCAGAGAGATGACAAAACCTGAATCTGCCCTGACCCCCCGTCTATAATTCAGCCTTCTACATTAAAGGGGTTTCACAGAGGAAAAGCGTAACCGTTATCATGAGTACCCCGTTTGTCCTTACCTTCTGTTATGAGCACGTCATAATTTTGTAACCAATTACTGTATCCATACAGTAAGCACGCACATTGCTTTGGGCGATGGCCCTTGGGTGGGCGTGAGAAATGACATCTTCTGGGTTTGCATTTTCTACAGAGAATTACACCAAAGGTATCTTGAATAAGCTTTTTGTGTTCCGATTGCCTAGAGACATCCTGATCACTACACCATTGTCTTTTTTTATTTTTCTTATCAGCTATACACCCCAGCCCACATTATTTCAGTGGCACGGAAAAAAAATAATTAGAGGTGATACATTTTAAGCATGCGTAGTACTGCTGGAGCTTGTGTCTCAAAAGAAAAGAATATTCATAGACTGAAACCACTAAATAAAACTGGTGTATCTCTGCGATTCTTAAATCCTCTGCGGAGCTGGAGCACGTTATGGAAAACAGGACATTCTTTAAAAGGGAGAGTTCACTGTACAAGATGAGAACTGCAGAAGCTACTAATGCAAGCACAGTAAAATCCCTTACACAAGTATTAGCCCAAGACAAAAAAAAAAAATAGCATCTTTGAAGGGAAGGGAACCTGCACATAAATCAGATTATCAGGACTTCGGTTTATCTCCAGATATAAAGCATATCACTTCCTAGCAAAGTGGTATTACTAAATTAGGGATGGATTCCATTTACCAAATGATATGCACCAGTCTATCACATCTAGAGTACGCCAGCATCTCTTCCCACACATACTCAGCTTATCATAAATGCTGTAGCAAGAAATTAAGTTTTCTGGAGAAGGCACTATATTTTTCTGATTTTACACTACACCAAAATAAGCAGCACTTTCAAATTATCGAAATAACCTCCATCAAAAGACACGACAAAGATCTTATTGAAACAATATATAACGATAAGCAGCTTAAAGCTAAAATGAAGGTTTAAAGGCAATAAAAGTTAACTATCACTGGAATTACTCTGAGATTTCAGCCAGCTCTGACACGGTAAGATTATATTTCATATGGTCAAAATGCAGTTTGTCAGAACGGGACTACTCCTATTTATCTTTTATATAAGGATAATAAGATGAAATGAAGAAAATAAAGAAAAAAAAAATGTAGAATAGTAGGAAAAAATTATCAATGGGTTTTAAAAGCTAGTAAACTAGCAAGGGACAAGCTTTACCAAAAACTAAGACTGGCAAAGAACTGGGACAGGTCTGATACGCTCTTTTTGCTTCCTTAAAATAAGAGAAATCATAGAATCATAAACTGGTTTGGGTCGGAAGGGACCTTTAGAAGTCACCTAGTCCAACCCCCTGCACTGAGCAGGGACACCTTCAACTACAGCAGGTTGCTCTGAGCCCTATTCTTATATGAGGTGAAAAGAAAACAAACCCAAACCCACAAAAATCTTTAGAAAGAATCTTCTTAGAAAAAATTAAATTGTTTATAGGTCTTTCTGAGAAGGAAGAAAAAAAAAGGTAATGGACAAGTAAGGAAGTTGAATCTGGTACTTAAATAACGGGACAAACAAAAGCTTAACCCTCTCCTCTCCAACACTGCCTTACGTTGACTCCTCTTTCTCTAAAACGGCAAAATAGCGAAAAAGGTCAAACCCGCAAGTTATGTAACAATGACCAGGAATGCACATCTGGCTCCTCGGCATCCCTTCCAGGCAGCAGCGGGCTATCAAAACTGCTGACTGCACCGCTACGGCTCACTCTTCTGGGCTACGTACGCGAGGAAACTCACTGGGAGGATGGGTACAGCAGAGGCATAGCTCCTTTTCCAGCCAAACGTTCCAAGAGAAGCTTGCAAAGTTACTTCATATAAAATGAAATTAAACTAAATATACACAAGTATCACTCTACAGAAGAACTCGATCAAATTTCTTTACCTTACAAACTCTAAACGGCTTTCAGTTTCTTCTCTCTTGGCCACATTAGAGTTTGCACTGAAATAGCACACTGAAGCATCTGTTTCAGACTGAGATTCCCTCCCTGCTGCCACTCCCCTCCATTCCCAGTCAAAATAATTAGTCATTTCTATGCACAAATAGGGATTTTTTTTCTTTTTCTTTTTTTTTTAATCCTCTTACTGCTTGAGACCTATCTGATCTTCTCCTTAAGAAGTCTTTCGACCTCCATGTTTTGGAGTAAGAAAATAGAATTTGGTATAGAGAAGCGTTTGCCTGAGAACAAAAATCCCAGCGAAGCTGCGATGAAGGCAGGCTAAGGGCAATGCTGAAGATGAATGGGTGGGTAAGGAAAGCAGCTACACTGGCAGATGAGCGGATGCTGACTGCAGACAGAGACCGGACTGGGAATCCTGAAGAGCTGCTAGAAGACAGAACGATCACAACCGTGAAAGAGGGTAACTGGAACTGGGAATAACTGGAAGAAGCGGAGAGGCAGAACCTGGGATCCTACCCAATCACGACTAATCTGTACACATCACCACAGAACCCGTTATCAGATACTTGGGACGACTTTGACAACATCAGTATTTATGGAACTATATATGAAATGAATCTACTAATCGCTCTGAGATGAAAACAATCACCTCTTTTTTTTTTTTCTTTTCAGATGGGTCCAGCTGGATCAATTTCTCCTTTTCTATGACCCAGAGGAAAATGTGCTGCAGCACCAGAGCTGGATCATATGTCGAGAAGCAGAGGTGAAGATGTCAAGTTTGTAAGGTGGTACCACAGCCTACTACTACACTCCACACTTCAACGCACCTCCTAGTACTGCTTCACCTTTCCTTATTAGAAAAATGCAAAAAAGGATCAGTTACTGTGACCTCATTTGATATAAATTGCAGCTAGCAGGAATAAAGACAGCAGCCTTAACTGCACACCCTTACTGAACTTACTAATCCATCAAAAAAACAACTGTTGTCTGATACAATTAATTTACCCAGAAAACTAAAAACAGACTATACAAAAAATTTCCATGCCACGCTTCAATAAATCACGCTTAACCCCACGATCAGTCGCTATCATTCTCTCCCCACCTACTCACTCCTCTGCATCATCCTTGGTGAAATTCCCACTCTAAATTATACGCTTTTTTTTCACGTGAAACCACTCGGGTGGTAAACAGCTTTGCTGTTATCCCAAGAACGGCTCCTGTGCAGGATTGCCGAAACAGGCGAGTAACATCTTCGAGATACATTAAATTACTTGGGTTCTTGAAAAGCTCATTATAAAATTAATTACACTAACTTGATTACAGAAACCATTTATCAGTGTGTTACTCTAGCAGAACAGACTCCAATAGTATTTAATCTCTTAACCACAGCTAGAACATAATTTTATACCAACAAATAGGAAAAAATACGAGTAATTCCCTAATGAATTGTTATTGCAATATGCAGGATATATCAAGCATAAAAAGACAACTTCTTTCCTTTTCCCCTCCAGGTAGGCTGCAATTGTCAGGGGTCGAAAAGGAAGCTGATGAAGAAAAATAATGTTCCTTTACTTTCTAAAGAGATCCAAGATAAACCAGTCTGTACATTTTTGTAGAATCCTACACTGGAAACGTCTACTCTGTCCAGCTGACTTTTGGAACAGTGACTGCAACACGCTAGCCGATGAAGTACACTGCAAGGTGCACGCTGTATGAAATACCGTAGAGAACACATTTCTATCCCAGATGATTGTCAGTCAAGGCTGTGCATCTGAAATACACCAATTAATATCCTTTTGAATATGCAAACGTATAGCACCAGCTAGATGGTTCAGTGCTCATGACAGCGCTGGACATGATGATCTTAGAGGTCATTTCCAACCTTTATGATTCCGTGAGGCTTTAAGCCTCAGAAGGCTATCATAATGACCAACGCTGACGTGCAAGGCAGAGCAGCACTACAGACACACAACCAGGCACTCTGCGTGGGTTGTGCCGCTGCGTGGGTACTGAGGCAAGTACCAAACCAGAGTGTTTGGAAAACAGGACTACGAGGCATGCAATGGTTCCTGTCTCTGAGTGTTGTTTCAGTATTAAAGTGGTTTTGTTCTCAAATTTTAAAGTATCTCCTTGGTCCCCAAAGAAAAGAAGGGGGGAGCGGGGGAAGCAAGTGAGAAGGAAGGATGTTTTTTCCAGTTACATCCATTCGTGACAAATTATTTTCCATCTGATAATTCTTCTGACTCTTTCTAGGTGATTAGCATGTTATTCTTTAAGCATAACAGCAAAATTGCTAACCTGTGGGTGGGCTCATTGCAACTCGGTTCTGCCAGACATCCCGCCTGACCTCCAACACTTAGAAAGACTTCATGTTCCTCCCTCTGGCATCTCCAAACCTCAGGGACGGTGCGGCCCATTCCGAGCTATCCATGCACTGACTAGACTGCTAGCAAACGATGTGTAGCTGGTAACTGCTGGGCTGCAATCCTCCTTCAAAAGGGGACTCATGAGAGAGGCAAACTCTTCACACTTTACTTGCTGTGTCTCCTGACCAAATGCATTTTGATGCTTCCAGAATTAGAGGCGTCCCTTACCAGGTGCTGATGCTGCAGGTATAGTCAGAGCACCACTCACCGTGTAACCAAACAGACATGTTCTCATGCTAGGTAGGGGCTCTGCAAAATAATGGGCTACTCTCTATGGTAGAGTGTGCTTTGGACCTTCAATTTAAATACTTCAGTTGTCTGCTACCATAGAGTCATCTAGGTTGGAAAAGACCCTTAATATCGAGTTCAACCGTAAATAGCTTGCCTTTTTGATTGGCAGCTACTTTTAAGAGCCCTTGCTCTTTTAAATGCCCATGTGGCTGTATTATGACTGACTTTGATATATTAATAAAACTGCAGAGCACAACTGACTCTGCTACACTCAGTCAAGTCTCTGGCGCAGAGCCAGAAGAGATGCATCTATTTTCTGCAGAAACAGGCTGAGATACGACAGCTGCTGCAACGTTTGACTGGTACACCTCTATTCCCCAACCTCGACACTGTCGCAGCTCTCACACTAGTCATTCATGGCAAAAATCTGTGGCAAAACCCCCTGCATTTTGTTCCAGCCTTCCATACAGGGTATTGTTTAGTTTCCTTGTGTCTTTTTGCTGTTTGGTCTAACACACAGCACGGCTACTAGCGACACTTCCAAGCCATATGTGACGGCACTGCCATTGCGGATGGTCTTTCAAAGCACTCTGGAGCACCTTCATGCTCTGTTAGCCGTACGTCAGCATTATCTACACACAGAATGAGCTTGTCTCCCCAGGAGTACTCGAAGGCAGACAGAAATTTTCTCCCCGTGCTTGGGCATCCTGACAGGACTACAGATAGAAGCACTTAGAAGCAACGTCTTACAATTTAGTCTTAGATTCTTTCTGAATCCTGCTTCGCAACAGACACTGAGCTTGCGAAGCGAAGCTGTTACACACCCTGCTCTCCAGTTCAATGTTCCCATCCTTCGTGCAGCCTGTATTTCAGCGTTCTGAATTAGAAGGCAATTATGCACGTCTCGGTCTACTTGGATTCCTGAAGTTTCAACCGGCAAGCACCGAAGGTGTTTTAAGTGCGTTAGCAACCGCACTTTTTAAAAGCTCTTTAACAGCGACCAGCTCCTTTCTGTTTGATTGCTGTCCTGTCTCTGGGCACAGAAAGCTTTCATTGAGAACATCATCACATACTTTTTCCTCGTAATTACAGCATACCTACTGGCAATAGATTTAAAACAGCCATTTTTATTTACATAGCCCCGATTTAAAAAACACAAACTTCATTGTAGGAGAGCTCCCAGTTCAGCCAGCACATTACTTCTTCTAGCTGCTTCTGTCTACATCCAGCTACTTCCAGATGGGAATTTCCTTGATTTAGCAGTACAAGGGTAGCCTATTTTCCTTTTTTTATTCTAATATATGTAATACAAATAGGACTATGATTGCATCGTGCGTAATTTTGGTTTGCTTGATTGCTATTTGGCTTTCTTTTGCTCTGCTCAGAAAGTCTCTGCAGGCCGGTGCGCTCTCTGATAAACAGTATGCTGCATCTAATTTCCCGGTGTTTCCGTGTTCTGCCTTGCCTCTGCTTACAGTACTGACTGGCAATACAAAGACAGTCCTGTTTGGCCTGCATTTACATTTAGAATCTCGGCCTTTTAGTCGCCGCTTTCTTTCTCAGCATGAACATTTTCTCCACTTGAACACTTTGGCATAAAACGCCATTATCACCCTGTAAGAATTTCAGAAGAAGAGTAATTTTCTTTCTACTGTAACTACAGGTCTTTCTTTGCTTTCCTTGTGATCACTGATAAATAATCTTCAGGCTTGCTCCACTTAGGTTTTTCACCTGGATGCAGGCTTGCTCATCAGGTTAGCAGTTCCTACAGCCCTGGGCACACCGGGAACTCAGACCAGTCTGATTCATACTTTCTTAATCTTTCAAAGTACCTTATTATCTGATTCAGACAGAAGAGTAAAACTTTTCACACAGTACAACTGCTCACCACCTGTTTCTTCTCCGGGCATCTTATTAAGTTCTTGAACGTATGCATTTTATACATTTAAGATCCATTTTGAAGCATTTCTGGGATTTTACACTGTTACTCTAAACCTACCATTAACCTGTCAACACACTGCTGAAATACAGCTACTGTTTACCCTCTGGATGCTTTTCTTTGTCCCTCCTTCACTCAACTTCATGATATAAGGAATACACAGGTATTTTGTTTTGATTATTATTGTTCTTCGGGGTTGTTTTGTTTTGCAATACTCACTTTATTATTTCCTGCCCTAACATGAGACAATTTCCTTTCAAAACTATGCTCAGTGTTCAAGCATAAAGTGAAAGCCTGCCTACAAAGTGCAAAACGCATTCCAACTCTATTATCCCTTCCCACTTGCTGAATAGTTTATCAAGCATTTCCTAACTGTACTCCACGCTCCGGATACTGAGACGTTGCACCACACTTACAGAGCAAAGGGGACTTTGCTATTGCCACCGAAGTGCGTGAACATCCCCCCTGTCACCTACGAACGTGTGCGCTCAGCCCCCTTGGTATGTGAACTGATTATCCATTTTCAAAACTTCTTCCTCATTAACTTGAAAAGCAAAGCAATTATTTTAAACTGTATTAAATTCAAACCTCTTTTCTCACACCGAGTCAGAAGAGAAGTCTATCCAGGCAGCACTCTGTCTCCAACAGCCGCCACAGGCAGATGGCGGGGGAACAGCTTCTGTATTTAATACCTTTCCAGCTCTCAACTATTTTTAGCTCAGGGTCCTCTTAAGTTATATGTGATTTCTATCTAGTTACAAAAATTCAATGGATTTCTCTTCCATGAATTTTGCTCGTCTTCCCTTGAGCTCCCATAACAGTTTAGCATTCAAGCCATTCCACTGATGTGTTTCTAAGAGAACTTGATTTTTTCATTTTTACAGACGGGTATAAAGATCCATAACCTGGCAAAAAGGAAAGGCTGCAAGCTTAGACACCCAGTGCAACTCTCTCAGCAACTCCAGTTTTAACTCTTTCTACTTAGAGCTTTCAATTGTTTGGGTCTTTTTAACTGGCAGAATAAAATACTTGTGTTTTACTCAGAGCTCCCCCTTCTGCTTCGCTCTTTGTGACACTGCATATACACATTTTTTCCAGGAATAAAGAGAAAAAATGAGTTATCTCCACGGTATTGTCCAGTGATAGAACGGTGCGTGAACAAGGTATGCCTTTTCAGCTGCAATGGCACAGGCGTTTCAAGTGGATACACCGAGTACTAGTAACTTAGGTCTACGTTTCCAGCTTTATCGACGCTGAAGAGAACGTCTGACACTTCAAGGGTTTAAATTACACCTTGCCTTGTCTCATTTTAACTTTCTGAAACTGAAGTAACTTCTGACAGTTTTGTCTTTCGCCCTCTGCCTCAAGACAATAGGACTCCTGACTACAGTAATATTTCACTGATTTTATACTTCATCAGTTATTAATTCAATAATACGGCGCAAACCATGACCACATTTTAATAAAATAGCAATTAGGGCATTTATCCTTTCAGATACAGTGATATGTCTGGCTATGGTATCTACAGTTCTCAATAACCAAAACCAAAAGGGAGATGCTCATCCCACCATTGCTCACAACTCCCCTGTAGCAGCAGGTAAAGGGACTGAAGAAGCATTAAAAGGCTATTCAAGTTCCAGGTTCATCCCCAAGAGAATTTCTCAAAGCACAAGCACAAAGCGAAAGAGAGCCACAGTCTACCTTCAGCATATTCTATCACAGGTTCAGGCAACGGGAAGGAGCTGCCAGCAGCTGTGTCACAGTGTGAATTACATCGTTCCCATACCTCTCCTAAGCAAAGGAGCAGACTGCCAGAGTTCAGACAGTTTCCTGAAGCAATAACCCATCCCAGCAGTACAAAATCTGCACTTGCAGTCAAGTTCTTTCTCGCTCTCCGCAAGCATGGGCTGTGCCCCTGACACGCACACCACACTGCCCACGCGCCGTATCGAGTGACAACACGCTGCAAAACTTCTGACTCGAAGAAATCGAAGAAAAATAGATAAAGCTTGGAGTAAAGGGCTAAGCTGCTTGCTCTGGACGTACGCAGCGGCTTACACGACGTAACGTAAATTGCAGTCTTTTTTCTGATTTCTATCCCCCTGACACATTCGGCTGTAGAGCTCTGATTACTCCAAATGCTTATTTCTTACACCACCAAGAGCAACTTGACCAGTAGCTTTCTGAGTTTGCCGCAGAGAGAGTTTGGAATCTTTACAGTATGAATTTGAAAAGAATGAATAAAAGCAGGTACAGAGCTTCATTCATTTTGACAGCCGCGTGCACATTTGCATTGATAAAGATATCAAGCAGAAGAACCTACATAACTTTCTTCTAATAATAAATCACTTCCAGTTTGCCAGTGATGTCCTAAAAAAGCTCTACTGACTCTTTCTAAGGCATAGTTTTCTCTAACTATTCTAAGGAATTTAACAGCGCTATGTCAAACCAAGTGCTGTGCTCATCCCTTACTCAGTACCCCTGAAGAGCTGACATCAAGCATTAAGGATTAACCTGACTAATGCAATTTACATCCCATCCATAAAAACGCTTAACCTTTTAAAAAAATTATCAAAAAAATAACTGTCAGTTCTCTTAGAGAACATCTAAAATTTCTGTATAAAAATGTGAAATCCTGCAGCTATGAACGACTCTGTTACCCGCAGCAAGATGCTGTAGCCATAAAAGAAAAATAAATACAGTAAGAATATAGCCCCTAAGCAGCCTTCACTAGCTCCTGAATATACAAACCCCTCATAATTCAGTGATATATTATGTCTCCTAGGGTAACAAGCAATTAAACACATTCCTTTATTGACAACAGGAGTAAAACAAAAACAAAACCCACACAAATCTCCCCTGTACCTTTAAACATTAGTTTCACTGTATCTAGAAACAAAGATAGCACTGAAACGGAGTGAGCACGTATGGCAGGGCAGACCTGAGGACATACCTTCGCTGTACACTCCCAGAATTAATGGATATTTTATTTGGCTTATCTCCTTGGTTCCCTCATTTCGCATAGAGAAGCCATCCCAGATGTCTGATGATTTTTGTTGCCTTTTTCTGTGCTAAGTGGAGTGGCTAGAGCAGTGCAGGGTAATGATATTCAAGGCATGGCCTGTGTATGTCACGGAGTTTTACCACAGAATAGCAATGTTTTGTAGGATGACCTCTTTCTAATAACACTCAACACTATTTACTTTTTCTGACAGCTAGTGAAAACCGAGTTGATGTTTTCACAGAAATGTCTATCAGAACGCTTTCCTTGGCAGCGATAGCCGATTTAAAGTCAGCATTGCTGGGGATTTTTTTTTTTTGCTTAAAGGTATTTTATTCTCATGCATTATTTCGCATTTCTGAAAGAGAGCTTCTGCTTCTTTTTGTGAGCTCCTTCTGCAGCTCTGACTCAAGACGGGTGAAATCAAGAGTCTACGGATTTGTCTGATCTCTAGACTATTAGGAGAGTAGAGGGTTGGGTTTTTTCTCTGCAGTCAGTGAAATAATTTTATGAAAGTATCACTACTTTGTAGTATTCAATTGAAATTAACAACTCTGACCGTCTTCTAACATTTAAGATACCTGCTTATTTGGACTGAAAAATCCCCCCCTTGAATCACGTGCCAGCTGAGGGGGGCGTTATTTCCTTTCTGGAGTTCTGTATGCATATACTCTGGATTACCCTTGCTCAGTTAAGGAAAGCATTAAACCCACTTTTTTATTATTGACTCTTAATGGTAAGGAAGAGCAACTCTGCAATGTCCGTGTATTTAAACGGCCGCTAAGGAAACAGAACTGTAAATCCACCTGGGAATTAAAAAGATTTGTAATTAGAAGTATGTTTTGCCAGTGCAGAAGCCTCTGTTGAAGGTTACGCATTCACTGGCAACGAGGTTATCAACATCCAACGGCAAACACATTTTTTTTAGCGACCGAAGCCTCTTTCAGCAGTTGGTTTGATTCAGAATGGTTTCCACTGTTACCCCAGGTGGGTAATTCTCAGGAGGACCTCGTCATCTTCCTGTTATGCCCTTTCCTCTATCCCTGCTCCACTTGTATCCATTTAGATACTTCTCCAGAGAGCGTTTCCCCAGGTCTTGCTTCGTCCGAGGCACCCCCTTCCCTAGCTCTGACACAGCGAGCAAAGCCGCACCCAGCCGTCGCCGCACTCCCCGTCAACGCCGTTGATTCACACTCTGGTGAGCCTTCAAATCATTTTCTCTTTAATTTTGCAACAAAACTTCCCAGGCGAGGTTTCATTTTAGTATTCAATGTTCTCTTTTAGCTACGAACAGGAGCAATCCCACCCCTGTAACTCCCGGGTGCATCTCCTGATTTTTCCCATGCATTTGCTCTAGTACTCAATCCGATCTCACAATGAGCTGATTGAGAACATACAACCCCCTACAAAAGAGCCATTATTTTTCCGCTGCTGTAGCTCCCTGAACAGGCTTACTGTAATGGTCAAATGAGCACAGGTGCCAGTGGAAAGCAGGGCTCACAGCTACGTATTTTGGTGACAGACAGCTGTTGGGTCAGGATAGCTGTAACATGAAGCCTGACTCTCAGGCTCTCCCTTCACGTTTTGTTAAGTCTAAGAAGCACATTTACTTCTTTTAACTCCAAACTCTGATCTTCCGTGATGAGGAGAAAAATATTTTATCACTGATGCACAGGAAATAATTCAACCATCTTACTGTTTCCATCTATCTGTATCGCCCAGCTACAACCCAGACTGTATTAGACTTAGGAGTTCCTTGGGGGAAATGTTCCTCACGTCTGCTTCTGCAAGGCAGGGGTCGTAGCATCATCTGGTTTATATTACTTTACCTTCATTCTCTTTTACTGTTCCCTTCAATATAAAACCGTTCAAATTCCATTGAAATTTTCACTGAAATCCAGTTGATGGAAGGCTTCACTGACAGAACCTGAGGCGCAAAAAGGCATCAGAGGAAGAACAAAAACAAAACAAAAGATAGACCTTCTGTATTCCGATGTGTTATTGATTCGAACCCTTGGGCTCTTTCTGACATCTCCTCATTATGGAGAATACAGTCAGAGAAGGTCACAAAAAACCCAGCTGTCCAGACTTCTGCAACAGAAGCTAATTTCTAAGAATAAGAAAAGTCAACTTTTGTTTCAAAGCAGTAGCAAGAGCTAACCAAGTAGGGAAGCTGTAACTACAGCCCACGCATAGTAAAGGACACGCTTTAGGAAGGATAAGCAAGCAGAACTTAAATTCTACCTCATGTCACTTTTGCAAATCAGGCCTACAGACAGAAGAGATAGGAAGAGAAGAAACGTCCACATGATTATTTGGTACACGTCAGGTAACAAAGCTATAGTGACACATGAACCAAACCTGAAAATGGTACCAAGAATACTGCAGAGTAAGCCTCTCCACAGCTCTCCTGTTGCTCATGGAGAATCTCCTGACCTTTGGGATGGTTTCTCTGGGAGAATTTCTTGGGCCGAGTAAATACAGACATACAACAATCTAACAAGAGGGGTTTTTTTTAAAGGCAGTTGAACTAACTGCAACTAAATTCAATTATGAGCTATACCCTAAAAGCAGGACACAAAGGTCTGATCACCAGAGTTAACTCTCGGGTGGAAAATCAATGAGGCCCGAATCACACTGGATAAAATGACATTAACTGGCCTGCCTTTACCTCCACATCCCTGCAAGATTCCCCCTCTACATTCAGAATTTCAGTAAGAGAAAAAAAAATAACCTTTCACGTAATATAGGAAGTCTCAATAAAACCACTTCTGGGCTGTAATCAACCAGGGATATTTTCAGATCATGAGTGACACAGCTGAAATTCGCAAATAGAAACATGAAATGAATTGCCTGTGCTGTTGGTGTGGATTTTCTCCAGGGGTAGACAGAAACAACAACAACAAAAGAGCGTCCAGATCTTAACACCAAATCTGCTCCTTTACACTTACACACCTGGAGAATTTGAACAGTCCTGACAGCAAACTGCATTCCATAAAGCAATACATCTATGAGACTAAAATACAGAGGATTCTTGAGGATTTGCAAAATCCTCTTTGGTTCAAAAAGAAATAAGACCTTCAAACTGCACGTCAAGAACCACGCTGGGGTAAGACTCAGGTTCTAAGAAGTCTTGAAATGAACTGTAAAGTAGGAAAAGAAAATAGAAACTTTCAGAATCTGACTTCACTTTGGGTTTGGGGAGGGGATGGGGGGTGGGAAGCTTTATGGACACTAGGTCATCATCCCAAGAGTAAAGGTTTCTCACTGTCCTTTTCAGCACTGACTATGAGATGGCAGCTATGTGAAGAACCTGTTCCATCCCAGGTATCGTAGGAATCCTCCTAACACAGCATCAGGGGATTCCCGATTATACGATGCAGTGAAATTCTCAGCTGACCTCACTGAAGAGAAATGAGACAACTACACTTCACCCCGTTAGAAACCACCTCCTCACAAACGGATTTATAACTACGCAAGCAGTATACGAAAAGTAACTGCACTACTGCGGCCTCCGCAACGATACCGTGAGTAGTGATTTTCTTTCTCAGCCTTTCTGCATTTTTTGCAACGCACTGGATATAGCAGAGTTTCCAGAGACCTGACACAATAAACACCTTTATTCTGCTAAAAACAGCAAGCTAGTTTTAATAAACAACAACAACAAAAAAACCAACACAAACAAATGACAAAAACCCAACAGAGAAGCTGCAGTGGCTTTCCATTTTGCCTGGTTTTCCACGGCAAAATAACGTATTCTTTTTTAAATACATACCAGTCGGAGATGGAAGATTGAAAAGAACTGAGAACATCTGGCTAGTTTCCTTTTTCCTGAGGTCTAGCTTTTGAGGAAACACCCAAAGAAGGGTGCTGGCAGCTCAGCAAAGCACAGAAACGTTGTCAAATCTTTTCGAGTGACAATTTCGCTAGTTACTAACGAAAGCAAGAGAAACAGGGACACCTAACCAGTAAAGCTCACTGCTAGTTACACTGACTTGCAGAGACCTGTGCAGAGACAGCACAAGTAGTGTGGAAGAGAGAACATATACCAACACATTCTAACTTGAGAAAGATTAATGAAATACAACTTTGGAAGTTGCCGCAGACATTTTATCCACTTAGAAACAGAGGAAAACAAGCAGACAAACCCCAGTCTCCTGGAATGTTAACGGGTTTCCACTGCAAGCCTTGGGTCAGCCCCCGCCTATACAATCCCCCGGTCCATTCTGCAAGTTACGCCTCTCCAAACCCCAGGTTAAGCCAGCCTTTTCCAGACGCTCCTGTCTGACAATTCCTTCTCAGCTACAGCTCTTCGGGTGGACCTTAGGGAATAGGTGCATCTAGACTTGAGCCTTTGTGCCCTCACTGCACGAGATACTGTGATCCCTTTATAATACTCTGCAAAAAAGCCTCTGTACTGCAGCGATACGTAGAAGGAAAATCCCTGACTTACAATATTTGAGGAAAGGAACCAGTTCCTTCTCTGATATCATTCTAATATAGTGAACAGTGTTTGCTTTCTTGCTTTACTTACTTCTAGAAATAAGATTCTCTTTAATAGCTTTCTGGTCACACTTAACTGAACTGAAGTACGCAAAACCGTAGAATTAACTTCCACCACGTCCTGCTGCATTTGCAACTACGTGAATCGGGGTCTAAACCCAGTGCCACGGCAGTTACCAGCGCTTCTCTTCTCAGTGGTTTAGTGACCAATCTCCCACCGACTACAACAAACAGAATGATGACATTCTCTTTAAGGTATACATAACGCTCAACCCATATCATTGGTGGGATGGGAAAATGCCCTGAAAGCGTAATTACGTTGAGGCAGTAACAGACTAAAAGCCTTGTCTTAGCTAAATCCTCTACACTCTTTCTAAACTTTGAGAATCTGACAGACTTTATTTCACTTTAACCCTTCTCCTAATTACAGAGCACATACATATGGGGCACAGAGCCTGTCCTTCTTTCATCACCAAGCCCGAGGCAGCTTTGTCAAATTTAAAAACCCAGAGAAGCTTGGAGGAGGTCACATGGAATGCAGAGTTGAACAGGAACAGGGCAGAATAATTCAGTAAACTGAATCTGGTTCAAAACACGGTTTTATCAAATTGTCCATTTCTCTTTACCCTAAAAAACCGTAACAACTCGTCTTTGTTAAGGTTAGTTCTTCCAATTTACAAAAAAAATATTTTAAAATCACCTAGGAAAAAAATCTCAAGGGAGAAATTTTGTTTACAACTAGTACATGGAGCAGGAAGAATACGCTTCTGTTCAGGTTTTCCATCTTGCTACTGTTACACCACAATGGGCACAGAAGACCGAACCTATTTCTACTTCATGGAAGGAACCAAGCACCAGAAACCTGAAGTGATTATCAGATCAGGTATATACACCTCCAAATGCAGCACACAGATAATAACCGTTCTCTCCATTTTACAGAAAGAAGGGGAAGTTGCATGATTTGTTCTGTTTCAGAGCCTGGAAAGAACCCGATTCCCTGGCTCCTCAGACTTAATGTTATGAACTTCTCTCCAACTACATCTTCTGAAAGGCTGTTTCTAGCTCAGTTTACTTCTATCAGGTCAGAGAAGACACATAAACGTAAGTCAAAGATATTAAATCTACAATGAAGGCTAACTATTAAGGTTGTTTTCAGTATTACACTACAGAAGACTTCAACGCTTTATAAAGAAACCTTTAGTAAGCATTTTTCTTTAAAAACCTAAACCTTACAAATTGTCAGATCTTTTTTTTTTTTTGCTCCACTGTGAACTTTTTGGGGTTTTTTGTTTGCTTTGGACTTTGTTTCTTTGTTTTAAATTACAAAAATCATAAAAATGTGGAGACAAGTCACCCCACCTCCTGTGCCAAGGACAGAGCAACCATACCTGAATGACCTCTACTGAAAGGAGGTTATTTACCCTTCTGTAGAGCGCTTTCAGCAACAGATACCCCATCGCCCCCCTCAGATATTTAACCCTGTGATTATCTATCCATAGAGCTGGAAAGCCTTTCCTGACAACTCAATCTCCTTTTGTGCTCTTTAGGACCACCGTGGGAAGGGTTTATCCTATTTTTCTCTGTAGCAATCTTTACCATCTTTGAAGCCTACTATTATGTCTCCCCATCTCTGGTGTAGACTAAACAAGAGCAATTCTTTCGGTCCTCCCTAAAAGGTCATTATTGCAACTCTTCTCTCAATCCTCTTCAATTGGTCCAAATCTGTCTGAAGCAGAGGAACAAAAATGGAGGGAGGGAGCACATCATCGGAGGCACATCATTTCCTATCTTACATGCAACAACAACCCCGTAGGTATATCCCAGACTGACTCTTGGGTTTTTATAGAACTGTCAGGACTGCTCTGCACTCATTTGGTGATACAGCTGCTTATTTGCAGCACAGTTCCTTCTCATATTTAAGGTTACTGTTGCTACTCCGAGTGTTATTTTGTGTTCCTCTTTACTGAACTGCATCCCGTGTGGTCATTCATCCAATTTGTCAAACCCATTTCACACTCTAGTGCTCGTATTCCCTCCCAGGTTTGTACTGTCCAGGCAGTTAGTAAATCTGTACAGGCAGAGTATCTTTCAAACACAATATACACGGGAGGCTCTAACACTCTCCCTCCCCTTCAGCGTATTTGTAAGTGGCACAGTAACCTGGTTGTATAGCTCCTCCAGGTTTGAACGTGGGCTATATCCCTGGTTTTCTTCCCTGTGCTACGAGTACTAGAGAGACACTTAATTCACACGCAGAAAACAATGACTAACTCTGAAAAATTCTGATCTTACGTACGCATATATACAGACCCCAGTAAAACAACAACGATAAATGCAAAATGGGACTATTCATGTACCAACAGGCCAGCTCTCAAGAACACGAACTTCCTTTCTGACTTTCTCATCTACTGTTTCAAAGTTCAGATCACTAAATTTAAGCAACACAAGTCAGATATTTCTAATTACAAGGCTGTAAGAGCCTGACAAAAAACCCACTGCTCGATTACCAACATTCTCTGAAAGGTAACCTGTCACCCTTCTCACCAGCAGCTTGTCTGGCACGTGTGCCAGAACCAATCCAAACAAAACGCCGTGTTTAAATACCGGATGTAAAACTGAACCAGGAAAAACATCTTAAAATCATGGACAACTACCTGTCTACCTTGCCAACGCTCGCATTCCTATGCCTTATGATCAAGTTCAACGGGCCAGAAAAACTGGAAAGCAGCTCATGGTAATGGCAATCTACGAGATAAAACGTGGCTCCAAGGAGAATCAGCCGGTTTCCGAAGCAGGAAGACACAAAGCAATCACTTTAACGCAAAGCAAAAATATTTACCCGGTACTCAATTTAAAACTTTAACCGTGGGGCGATGAGCTGCTGAAACAAGCAACGCAAAGAGGAACTCTGTCATCAGAGGCAATAATCTCTGTGGGTGGCCTTTCTTTTTTTTTTTTTTTCCACGTTTAACTGATTCATTGTACGCATCAAAACATTGGAAAAGTTATTACAAGTTACCAAGCTTTTTGTCCGAAGACAAGAATACCCCTCTTGTTTGACAAATTGTCTGTATAAGGGAAAGTAGTCAAATACAAAATGTTAACTGATGGACGAATTTTCAGCCCAAACTGTACAAATTAAAGATCTACCAGGCCACAAAACCAAACCCGAGCATTTTCGTGACAAAGCTGCATGTAATCAGAGAATCTTTTTGTTTGAAGAAGTGTCCAATAAGAAAGAGAAGGCACCACTGAATGTCCAGCTCTGCATTTAACTCTGCTTTATGAGTTACTCAGAAAGGTTTTCATAAAGCTAAAACACACTCTTGGGATGGTTCTTCTGCAACCAAGGCAGCTTTTGAAGCAGAAACCATATTTACAGTGTTCTTAAAACTAGAAGAATATCCCCTAAAGTGTCAGTGTAAAGTTTACTAGATGCAAGTCCTTGCATCTTGATTTCCAGCAAAGAACACTTAATTTGGAAACTGAAAAAAAAAACCCACCCAAACCCACCCCAGTTCCTCACTACAGAAGTGAGAAAGTTTCTCACTTTCTGCAACTTCACTCCCACCTACAGAGGTGGCAGATTTTTTTCTTGTTCAAGGTTTTTAAGGACAAGTTATACAAATATCTGTCTGGAATAACCTAAATATGTTTCCACCAACCCTGCAGAAAGAGAGCAATAGGTCTCACAGTTCTAGACCTGTGAGCGCAGTGTAAATCCAGGGATACGAGCAAGTGCTGAATACTGGAAACGTAAGTTATCTCTTGCAAATCTGGTTCTTTATGACTGGAGAGACCTGCATCAGCAGTTCCCACACAATGTAAAGACTTCCAGTTTGGGGAAAGCCAAAACAAAGCAAGCCCCAATAGATGAGTCCTAATGACTTTAAAGAGAGCTTTACAAACGTGAAAGACTAATCGAAAAAAAGAAACACCCCACAACTGGAAGCAGGGCAGACTGCAGAGGCTTCTGTTCCAACTTCCCGAATACTTTTAGAAACATTAAGAAAAGATTTCTTGTTTTCCTTATCCAGCAAGGTGAAAAATAGCAGAGTAGAAGTCTTTCCACCTCCAATCAACCAGACAACTCTTCTTACTGACCAGAAGTCTGCCTAATCAAAGCAAGACCTGGGAGAATCAAAATCAATCTTGAAGTCGAGAGCAAAGCCTTCATTCTGCATGAGGCTGCGGACAGCAGACTGGAATCTCACTGCATCAGTATGTTAGGAACACTGGTAATTACCAGAGCAGTCACGTGCTGTCCAGCTGTGGAGCAGAAGCTCGTACCAGGATACATTCCCAGATGTTGTGAAATAGAGAGCCGGTTACTTTTGCACTTTAAATTCTGTAACAACGCCGAGCTCAAAGATCCGATTCACCATTTCTCTGTCTCCAGAAACGCTAAAAAATGGGAGACAAAACATCTGACTGAACTTCATAACTAAACAGCTTAGCGAGGCAGTCTCTCTCTTGGTAATTACACACTCGGAGTATGCAATGGAAAGGAAAAATCGTTTTGGTTAACAGTGGTCCAACTGAGCACTGCCACAACTGCCTGTATTGGACTAGGTAACCAAGCACATCAACTCCCAACAGCACTCCAGTGTAAGGTCGTAACTGCTGCTCCTTCCTGACACGCACGGTTGTACTGTGCAACAGCCCTTCCACAAAAAGCCTGACTGGAAATTCAAGGCCTAGAATGTTGTTATGAAAAAAGCGTGGCAGTGCTGGAGACACCCGGCAACCGGAGTTGGTCAGGTTCTGAATGGCTTCACAGAGCTCACGCGTTACAGCAAATTACTAACCGCTAACCCCCGGCTAAGGCGACGGGACTTTCACGAGTGACTTCAATGGGGTGACGCTTGGATTAAAAGATACTTCAAAACAAGCCGCAGCGGTAACTTGGCTGCTCATTTTCTGAAAAGTTATAGTACTTGCTTATCAAGCGAATCAATTTTTGCTAACGCCAAAGCCACCAGTCCCTACTGGATCACCAGTCCTTGTAGCAGCTGGGGGGTGGAACCATAGGTTAGGAATACACCCAAAAAGCGTATTCCCCAAAGGTTGCACAAGTTAGTATTTAACATGAAACACAGGCTGCGCGTAGAGCTTCACCTTCAAAGCCTCAGTCAGCAGTCACTTTGTCATTAGTACAGTGATGACAGTACAAATGGCAAACATGCAAATGTATTTACAAGCACTGAAGAGCTACTGCAATTTGTCTAATAATAACTGCAAACATATTTCCAAACTAAAGCCTGGAACTTCAAAGCCTGAAGAACATATTCTTTCCTGAAAATTTAGTATCAGTAATGTGGCAGCCTAAGCCCAGATCAGTAAAATGCAGAGCTGTACTCCCAGGAGTACAAAAACTGCCGGCGTTCCTGGATAATCAGGGACGGGATACAAGTCACCAGAAGGACGAAGCAGAACCATATGCTCTCCGTTACGAGGAATCGGGACTAGGAGACAAAGGGGGTACTGCCGAGCTGGGATGGATGCTCAGATATACTGGAATTACTTTCCAAATACGAGAGAAAACGGAAAGGTATTTTACAAGTTTGGGATAGAACGGGCCGTGTATCTTAGCTGCAAGAGAGATCAGATTTGCCATGACAAATATCTCTCTTCTTGGATCCCCGCGTCCTTTAACACCCCTGTCCCTACAGCGCGGGGCCGCCTGGGTCCAACAGCAGAGGCCTGACGAGTACAGCAGCAGCAAGCGCGAACCCGGCCCAGACGGCAAGACCGCCGGGACCAGCGGGGCAAGGGCACGGCCCGGGGCTGCGCTGTCAGGGAAGGGCCAGAGCACCGCGGTGTCAACGCTGACCGGCGAGAGCGGCGCCGGGGCGGCCGGAGGCACGGGCGGGGTAGCGCTGCGAGCTGGGCGCCCCGTCCAGCGCGCGGTGCGGCGGGACAGCGGGGG